>CABFWB010000334.1:262221-284053 GCA_902151455.1 Timema bartmani | reverse complement strand
GGGGGAGAAGATTTAGGAGATTGCGTGGAGGAAAAAAAAACTTGAGTCTTTTATTTTCTTTCTCTTGGAAAGTAAAAAAAACAACAAAAAACTGTGATAATAAGTTACCTTTATGTAACTCCTCTTAGTCCTTGGAGGGGTGAGGGAGAATCTGTGAAAGTTTGAAGTGGGTTTATCGTTGACGATAACAATACTAACCAACATAACAACACTTTTTTTTTATAACTTTTTGTAATCAATTTTACCCTCAAGGCATCCCATGTCTCCAAAAACACCGAGTTTTGTTTGTTTGAAGGGCTGTACTGGTTTTCTGGAAAGATACAGTCATTTACTTCTGCGATATTCAACTCACTGTGGACACAGAGCCTATATCATGACCATAGTGCTTCCTGAAGATACACTTTGTTATAATAAAATATATAACTTTTTGAAAACTTTACATGTACCTTTAGGTGATCTGGTGGTCTAGGGTTAAGGTGTCAGACTTCTGTGTTGGGGGTCCGGGGTTCAATCCTCGGTCCCAACACAGATTTATCTGACTGCCAAAACCTTTCCTTCACCTCTGACAAGACGTGTAATAATCCCAACTTGTGAATGTGTGGAATGCTAGGCCTCCACCGTGGTTCGGATTCCACGTTAAACTGTGGGTCCTCCATTTCATCTCACAATCACCCTACCATTACACATTAGCGTGAGTGCGTATAACCCGAACGGGTAGTAAGACGCCGTGCTAATAATAATACATGTACCTTTGTCAGAGAGACTGTTGAGTTGAAGACATTGCACCACGCCATTGAGTCATCTTGACGGGGAAGGAGTCCTTTAGAGCACTTAAAAATAAAGTTAATCAACAAAATATTTATCTTTCAGTGATCAAAATTGCCATCATTTGTCAGAAGCTACAATTACAGAACACATATTGGCATATGAATACTTTAAAGTTTATTAAGTGAATTTCTTGCCTACAATTAAAGGTTACTAGATAATTTCGAAATGCATAATTGGTTGAAACCAGGAAATTCACTTTCCCCAATACTTTTCAATCTAGCTTTAGAGTAAGCTATTAGGGTAATGCAAGATAATAGGGAAGTGTTGAGGTCAAATTGTACAATGCATATATTAGGATACGTGGAGGATTTAGTTTTGTTGGGCAAGATGAGATATAAGCTCTTGCAAGAAATGTAGACATTTTACTAGAGGTAAGTAAGGAAAAGGTTTTGAAGAGAAAGCTGAAAATACCAATTATGATCACACAGATAACTCAGATTGAGGAAGATAATTTAGAGATTACTTTGAATAACATATAATTTGATATGGATAATGAGTTTAAATATTTAGGTACAATTTTAACTATCAATAACGGTATTAAGGTGGAAATTAGGAGAAGAATACAGTCAGGAAAACCATACTATTAATTGGTCAGTAAATTCTTAATATCTCGCCTAATTTCAAGGAATATAAAACTCAGAATATACAAAACAACAATTTTACCGGTCGTTCTCTATGATTCTGAAACATGGTCCCTTTACCTTACATGACGAAAAACCAATTTAGGGTTTTCGGAAAAAAGGTTCTTAGGAAGATATTTTGTCCATAAAAGGATGAATATACTGGGGGGTGGAGACGGTTACATAATGATGAGTTACATACCCTGTATGCATCACAATACATTGTTAGGATAATCAAGTCTCTTAGATTAGGTTTAACAGGACATACAGCGCAAATGGGATGATCTAGAACCGTGTTTCAGGATATTGACTGGAAAACCCAATGAGAAGAGACCACTGGGAAGACCTAGACTTAGATGAGAGGATAGAATTAGAATATACCTGAAAGAGATAGGGTGTAATGAGTTTTAAGGGTTAGATGGTGTACTTTTGTGAGTGCGGCAATGAACTTCCCAGTTCCTAATGTCACAGAGTATGAAAGTAGTTAAGGTTCTTTCCATGGTGATCAGGACATAGTTGAGGCAGGGTGGGGTAGGTCAACATAGGGTGGTGCAGCACAGTTCATTAAGGTGTGCATAATATGGAATTCCCCCCGAAGTAAGGAGGACTAAAGACTTGATATACCTTAGTAAAAAGAACAAGGGAAGGGTCGATTAAGAATTACAATTTTTAAGTATAAAGAACATTTATTTTTATCAAACAAAATAAAATGAATCTAAACTAAATCTAGTTGTTTATTTTGATAAATAACTCAATTATACCTTTTTTAAATACATAAGCTACTTAAATATTTGAGGTACATATAGAGATAACCAAAATTGACCCAACAGTATTAGTTCTGAACATTCAACGTCACCCAATTTAGAGTTTAAGGTGGGAGTGTAGGGAACACTAGTTTAAGGGTAGAGTTTTTGCAGTTTTTATATAAAAACATATTTTTGATCAAAATAAATGAAACAGTTCTCCAATAGAAATGGTGACTTCAACAGTTGTTGAATATCTGTCAAGTGTGTCCTGGAATTTAATGACAACTTTTTCTCTTTGTTTAAAAACTTTCTCGTCTAGCGCCACTATGCTCACGAGTCATGACAGGTATTCAACAACTGTTGATATCACCATGTGAAGAGAGTAAAACTCTATGTTTCTACTGGAGCAATAGTTTATTTCATCGTACAAAAAAGTGTTGCTATAAAAACTTCCCAAATATTACTTTTAGCTCGCGTTCCCTACACTCTCAAATTATTGTGTGACACAAGCACTCTGTATTATAAAACTCAAATATCATATGATGCGATTAAATGTAAACGCAAATATAGTCTTAGGGCCAGTTTCATAGTCAGATCTAGTACACCTAAAGTGCGAGTCGATACTAAATACAGGACGACACTTACCTAGACCAAAATGGAATGGGCCAGTTTCATATGCGAAACTGGCCCATTCCATTCAATTTCAGGTAGGTGTCGTCCTATATTTAATATCGACTCGCACTTTAGGCGTACTAAATCTGACTATGAAACTGGCCCTTTAAGTCAATCCATGCACTAACCTATGTAGGTCAAAATGTCCTGTACGACCCTCATGTTGTGTATCATGACTGTGGGCGGCGGCCCCCCTGATAAGTATGAAACAGGAAGGACTAGATGTTATTAGAAAATACATTTTTGGATTACCCACTCACACTGGTGGGCATGCGGAACAAAGGCGTCAGACTCATCTAGTCAGGCTTACCAGTGATGATGATGCTGGGGCTCGAATCTTAATTGAGTATATCTAGGTGATATTTCTTAAATAGTTTCTCACTCTTCTTTAACGCAAATGTGGGTACATTCACTCTGAGTTACACTTCCCCTATCTACTTTATTAATTTGAATACGCTTGGACCCACTTCGTTGGCTGCATGGTCTAAGGTGCCACTCTCACAGTAGACTAGACTGGCGATTATGGGTAGATCAAGATTCGAATCTCGGCCGGATGTATTGAGGGTGGTTTTTCCAAAATGGTTTTATACTCTCCCCCAGTTAAATTCAGGTACATTTTCTCTAAATGTAGCCTTCCTCATCCCTAAACCCACTAGCGTAATTAGTATGTAAACGTATAACCCAAACGGGTTGTAAGATGCAGTGCTAAAGAAAACACGCAGAGGTCTCTAACGACTGACAAGACCCCCAAAAAGTATTTGAGTAGTGATGCTTAAGGTGGGGTGCTAGTGAACGTGAGTTTAGGGCAGTATTTTTGAAGTTTTTATAGCATAAACATTTTTTGAACAAAATAAATCAAATATTTCTTCTATAGAAACATATAGTTTAGTTTTCTGCACATGTTAATCTCAACAGTTCTTGAATATCTGTCAATGGTGTCCTGGAATTTAATGACAACTTTTTCTCTTTATTTAAAAAGTTTGTCACCAAATGCCGCTATGCTCATGACAGATATTCAAAAACTATTGAGATTATCATGTGCAGAAAACTAAACTCTATATTTCTATAGAAGAAATATTTTATTTATTTTGGCCAAAAAATGTTTATACTATAAAAACTGCAAAATGAATGCACTAAAGTCGCGCTCACTAGCACCTCACCTTAAGGTTGTTTACATTTTTCATGAAAGTTTAGAATATGTTTTTTTCCATAATAGTACATCCATTATTAAATTCACAGCTAAAACTCGCGTAGTGTACTACTCTATATATAAATTACCCATTTGCCATCCATTATGAAAAATCCCAGATGAATCGCAGAGCCACATAAAATGTTTACGATCCTCTCCAAAGTACATCTGTAAACTTACTCTTCAAACGCTCTTTTTTTTTAACGTGCCATATCCCCCCCCGCCCCCCCCTTGATTTACACCTCACGCAGACGAGTCTTTTCTCTTGTAACTTTATCAGGCGCTACATAGTATGCGCCGCTTGAGCGTATAATCATAATTAACACCCGGTATTATTCGCCAGAGTATCTCTCTTTTCAACGATAAGGTGAATGACCACCATTTGTCATGGGACTATCAGCGTTTCCCACAGCAGCCCTCCCGAATCCTCGGCGTTAAGCCTTGCCGCCGTTAACCCAAACTGTTCTCAGATAAGGCGCGCCCCGCTTGGTAAAAGATAGTTCAGGATCCCCTCACTAGTTGTCGCAAGAAGCTGTTGGAGGGAGGGAGAGAGATAGACACAATGGGTTTACTTTGGTAGTATATTATTAAGGTGGGGGTGTAAAGTACGCTTGTTAAGGAAAGTGTTGTTGAAGTTTTCATAACAAAAAAAATCTTTTTTTTTTAAATCAAATAACTCTACAGTAGAAAAATAGTTTTTAATTTTCTTAACTGATAACCTCAACCCTTTTTGAATATCAGTCAAGAGTGTCCTGGAATTTAAAGACAACTTTTCTCTTTATTTCAAAATTTTCACATCTAATACAGCTATGCTCGTGACAGATATTCAAGAACTGTGAATGACACCATTATTAGAAAACTAAACTCTACGTCTTTACTGGGGCAATATTTTATTTATTTATTTATGTCCAACAAATATTTAGCTATAAAAACTGCAAAAAGACTGTCCATTCCTCGTGGTCCATATGCTCCCACCTTACAGATATGAGATGAAAAAAATTCCAGCCTTGTAAAATTCAATGCAAATTTCCTCCTTTTTTTACGTAAAGCTTTCCATTTTGGAAAATTTTCATTTGGTGTGTGTGTGTGTGTTTGTTAAAAATTCTAGGTATTTAAATGGAACGAATCCATTTGAGAAAGCCCATGTTTTAAAATTCACATTTCAGTTTAATTTGTAATCCGACACCTTAGATCAGTTTGTAGCGTGACTGCCTACTTAGCTAAGGGTCCCGGGTTTGATTTCTGACATGGCGGAAAAAATGTATCATTGGTGGAAAAATATGGGTTTACCTTTTCACATTGATAAATTAACGGCTGGGGACAGGATGCTGTGCCTGCCCTAGTATTAAGTTATATTATAAGGTATATGAAGCTAAGACAGGCCTAGCAAGCTAGAAGTGGAAAATATATGGTTTAAATAAAAAACTGACCCAGGTCACAGGCTCGAAACAGTAATGGATGTAAAAGTTTAATTTGTCCTAGGACGTTAACACTAGAAATACTATCGAATGAGTTTCATTAAATCAGTTCTCTCTTCACACTCACGTATTGACAGCGCTTTGTGGTTGAATGTATCACTAACGTCGTGTCTGCTGTATACAATAAATGGTAATACTTCAACATTATATTCAAAACCTTAAAGAATAAATTTATTCAATGATAAAAGTTTAGAGAAAAATGCTTATCTCAAATCGACATTATTTATTTGGATTTTATTTTCAGTATTTCATCAATAAGATCATTAAAATAATTTTAAGGCTTGCTTAAGTATTTTATAAATTTTACTCATTTTATTAATGGCTCAAAATTTGTTGTGTATAATTATTTATTTAAAAAAATTGTCAAAAATATATTGAATATAAGAAGGTTAAAAGTATTTAAAAAAATTGATATCAGAGGTTGAAAAGGTATTGTACTTATAAAAATACGATTTAAACCTAAAGTTTAATGAAAGTTTAAAAATTATTTATTTTTAGAACAAAATATAAAGGAAGCATAAAAGTAAGAAGTAATAAAGTGGTGATGTTAAATACAAACTATGAAATTAATGTGCTCATATGAAATAATTTTAAACTTTTATTCTTATATTTTAATACTTAATAATTTAATTGGTTCTAAAAATTAGCCCTCTTTTAAAAATAAATTGCTTCTGGTATGCCTACACTTGAATTTAAATCTCTATTTGTATTTACGCTCTCTTTCTATATAGGAAACATGGCGGCTGTTTTTTTTTTGTGTGTTTTTTAGCTTCGTATCTTACTAACTATTCTAAGTGTTTTAGGGATGAGGAAAGGGAAATTTACAGGAAGTGTACCAGCATTCACGTGGAGGAATAGTGAAAAGCCATTTAAAGACAAACCACCCTCAGTACACCCGACTGAAATTCGGACCTTAATCTCCCCATCATCAGCAGTCTAATCTATCCTTAAATCATGCGGCTATCGAACCGAGTATGGCGGCTGCTAAGCATGTTTGTGTTAAACAGAGCATTCCTTAAAATACGCTACAATATATATTAATCAAATACATGCAGAATGTTTTTAAAAAACCTCACACATGAAATAAACTAAGAATATTTTGAGAGAATTAAGTTTCATGGCATTGAATTCATTGAAAATAAGAAGTGACATTAACCATGCATTGTGCGTCCTGATTGCTCATTCACACTGGATCGTGTAATGATTCCTTAATAGGAGGCAATTTAAAAATTAATTAGTCCAGTAAAGCTAAATAAAATAAGAATCCAATAGCCAAAGATATTATTTATGCTTTTTAGTGAGGATTACTCCATCTAGATATTTTATTCTGAAAATTTAAAGAAGAAACCTGTACACGGGAATCGAACCCGGGACCTTTTGGATAGTAGCTCAGTGGTTAGAGCATTGGCTTTCTAAGCCAAAGGTCCCGGGTTCGATTCCCGTGTCCAGGTGTCATTTTTCAATTTTCAGAATAAATAAAATAAGCCAAATTATATGTATTTTAACAAAATAAATTAAGCATGGTTTTAATTATATTTTGACTTCAATTTTGTGTATATCTATTAAAATTGAAATTTTTCACTGCCCAAAAACATGCTTTCTTTATGTAGATAAATGATTTCAAATAATTGTAATCAGGTAAAATAATAAATAAAATGGAATAAGGGGGAAGATAAAATATAATGCTTCTTGTATATGTTGGCAAAATTAAACAACTTTCAAATGTTTGTCTTGATGATGGCTCAACATATTTGTTGTATTGGTTTACTTTTCACTACAGTAGTTGGAATGTTATCTCTGAAATTAATAGCTCAATATGTATTACACAGATTATTAGTATTGGGAGCTCCGTCTTATGTCAAGTTAATTGGTTGGTGATGTGCTTATATATGCTTATAAAATGTTTTTGATTAACTAAATAACGATGGGTTTCCTTGCATTATAGAGACGCACTCTACAATATTAATTAATTTGTCAAAGTACTGAAGTGGAGATTCTTATTTCTCTTTGCTCCAAGAGTCTGACAGCCACGTGTCACTCTAGTTCTATATATAACAACGAAATAAACACCCTCACCGCGAAAATCCCACCATCAACAAATACCCCGCAAATGTACTAGCACATCCCTTATATTAAAATAATACAATTTTCCTCTGTCCCTCCTACTATATTTAACAACCCCTTCACCACACTATATACATATTTAAAAAAATTAACTTCCTCCGCCCGCTGTTGTATTCATCCGCTGTTCCCGGGGACAGGAAAATTTCCGTTGCAACATATCTGTTAATGACAGCAAATGGGGCTAAAAACCATTAATTTCTTGGACAGGATTACATTCCTCCCCTTCGTTTCGAGCTTCATCCCCCCAACTACCCTCCACCTCACCGTCCGTATCTTTCACTCCATTCGTTCACCCCTTTTTATTTCCATTCTAATTTACAGGAGGGTTCGCGTCATTGTTTTCCATGTCTTTATGAAAAGTTAACGTTCATTTATCCTACGGTTTTTTTTAAAATCTGGGAGTAGGTACATTCAGCTCCAATGTATAATTAACTAAGCCAATATACACGTTGGTTCTGCTATCGTGGAAACATAAAGATAAATAATTATTCTGCTTTTTTACTTTTTTATAGTAGTAATAATAATAATGATTATTATTATTACTAAAATTACTCCTGTAAAACACTGACTGTATTTAGGTTTATCCTTTAAGGTGTGAGTGTAAGGAACATGATAAAATGGAAGTTTTTTTTCTTCAATTTTATATCAAAACATTATTTTGGCCAAAATAAATAAAATATTTCTACAGTAGAAACATAGAATTTAATTTTCTTCACATGGTGACCTTAACAATTCTTGAATATCTATCAAGACTGTCCTAGAATTCAATTACAACATTTTCTCTTCATTTTAAAAGTTTGTCGTAAAATGCGAATATGCTCATGACAGATATTACCAAACTGTCGATATCACTATCTGGAGAAAATTAAACTTTATGTTTCTACTGGAACAATATTTAATTTATTTTGGCAAAAAAAAAAGTTTTTCTATAAAAACTGTAAAAACACTTACCTTTTCTCGCGTCCCCTACACTCCCACCTTAAGTTTTCGAGATAGATGACAAATATTAGCCTAGCTTGGATCAGACCTACACAAAGATAAACATTCTAGTACATTTAGTTTTAGTTTGTAGATTTTTCCTTCCTATGAAACAGGATTTAAGGCATAGAGGTATCAGAATCTAGAAATATGTTTAAAAAAACAAGCATGCTTGCGACTGAAAAAGTAAGTCAAAGCGTTTGTTTTTCACTTTTATAAATTAGTCATATTTTATTTGGGATGTTTGAATTAATAAAAAGGGCTCTAAGCTGTATAGTGCCACATTGTAATTATACATTTTATGTTTTCTTCCTATCCTTATTTGGATGATGGAGTGTTTCTTTTTATTCCAAAATTCCCACCCTGTATCTTTAAATTGGTGTAAACTGGGAGTATTCAGATTGAGCAATCAGAGGTGTTGCTCTAAAATAAAGTGACTCAAAGCATTGCGCAGACCTAATTCGAATTTACTATGTTTCTACTACAAATGTCACATCATCGAAATAAAAAGTAAAAAATTATTTCTTGAATATCTATCAAGACTGTCCTAGAATTCAATTACAACATTTTCTCTTCGTTTAAAAAGTTTATCGTAAAATGCAAATATGCTCATGACAGATATTACAGAACTGTCGATATCACTATGTGGAGAAAATTAAACTTTATGTTTCTACTGGAACAATATTTAATTTATTTAACAAAAAAAAAGTTTTTCTATAAAAACTGTAAGAACACTTACCTTTTCTCGCGTCCCCTACATTCCCACCTTAAGTTTTCGAGATAGATAACGAATATTAGCCTGGCTTGGATCAGACCTACACAAAGATAAACATTCTAGTACATTTAATTTGTATATTTTTCCTTCCTATGAAACAGGACTTAAGGCATAGAGGTATCAGAATATAAAATATATAAAAAAACAAAAAAAACAAGCATGCTTGCTACTGAAAAAGTAAGTAAAAGCGTTTGTTTTTCACTTTTATAAGTTAGTCATATTTTATTCGGGATGTTTGAATTAATAAAAAGGGCTCTAAGCTGTATAATGCCACATTGCAATTATACATTTTGTGTTTCCTTCATATCCTTATTTGGATGATGGAGTGTTTCTTTTTATTCCAAAATTCCCATCTTGTATCTTTAAATTAGTGTAAACTGGGAGTATTCAGATTGAGCAATCAGAGATGTTTCTCTAAAATAAAGTGACTCGAAGCATTGCGCAGACCTAATTCGAATTTACTATGTTTCTATCTACAAATGTCACATCATCGAAATAAAAAGTAAAAAATTACAATTAATTTTAATTGTATCAAAATGTTTTGAAAAATTAAATACAATTTCAATTAATATTGATCAAATTCGATAAAGTACCGCTCATATTACATAAATAAACATACAAAAATATAAAAAAAATATAGTTTGTCTTTTCAGTTGTTTAAAAAATATATGTAAAGCATTGACGTAAATCCATTAAATATGACATAGCACTTGCATAATAACAAAATGAGACATTAAAATATAAATTAAATTTTATAAATGCACGCTTGCGGTAGGCTTAAAATGATTTTTTTTTAATGTGGGCCTATTTTTTTCAATCTTGGATAAAGGTATCTAAATTTTCGAGAGAAAACTATATAAAATTTAATTACTAAATGTTAGGACATTGTAATACACCTTAGCAGAAAAAACATTCCAAAATTTAAATTAGAACTATTTTATTTTGATGATAGTTTTTATTAAAATTAAACTACAGTCAAACTTTCATAGAAATGACCTTATATGACAGCTGGAAAAGCTACTAGATATACTTTTACATATTCATACGTCAGGTCATGCGATCTACAGCTTTCTCTCTCTTTTTATCTGCGGCTCTCTCTCTTTTAATATATATATATATATATACATATATATACATAATATATATAAAATCAGTACCTAGACACTGATAAGATATAAAAATGTTTCTAATTTTAGCTGCAAAAAGGTTTGTATATTCTAAAAGCATCTTCCTATGTAGATTGGATTGTATCTAAAAAATATAATTTTATATACGATTTAGTTTAAGATCCAAACCATATTTTTCCTGAATAAAGAATGAATAAGAACATTTGGTTAAAGACCACCATTCTGTGAAATCTGACATGGATTGAACCTCAGCTTTAGGATTCAATATCAAGCACATTATAATTCAAGTAAATCTTCAGGCGACAGTAAATATTAAGTTGTCAATCTACTCCAAAGAGTAATTTAATTAAATTACTACTATGATAAATTAAGATTTAATATTTAAAAAAATTCTATAAAAGAAGTAAAATTGAATCTAAAATCTTTCTTACGAGTCTTACTTTGTCGTGTCTTGTGTTAACAGCCCTCACAACAATGTATAATCAAAATTCTCTTTATAAAGTTACGGCTTTCCTTTATAAGAAAAACCTAAGTTTCTTCAACAGAATATGAGATTTTCATTTCGGTCCAACAAAGGAAGGGTTCTTTCTCTCTTTATCCCTCTTTCACTTTTTTTTTCACTGGTCAAGATTTAATAACAAGAGAGGGGAAAGAGGGGAGAGAAAAGAACTATAAATTCAGCGAAATGCCGCCTCGCTATACATTATGGTCCTTTATTAAGCTCATGCAAGAATAAGGTCTCTTCCATTTTCGCAGGCAAAATTAAAACGAATGCCCTTCCATTCTACCTCCTGAACCCTTCTGTACCCCCTTGTATTTTTAGTTGTAGGAAATAATTGCTCACAGCCCTTGGTATATTTTCCCTCCCTTGTTCATTGTTGTTGTGGGCTAACACCCGCCCCTTCTGGAACCACCCCTCCCAACCTCTGTTTCTAAGCAGAAACTCGACATAGGCTTCACTCTAATAACTCTGTACACTCTTTTTAAATAAAAGATGGGACATTTAATGATATTTCTTTCTCCGCTATTTCTATCTTGACATAAGCTTCCATTCTAATAATGCTGTACGTTATGTTTGAATACACTATTGAGTATTTAAAAACAACAAGACCGCATTCGTCATGCAGTTGGGGGACTTGTTACAAAAATGAAAATTAGAAGTTTATTCCAGCGGAGTGCTGAGCGTTTAGTTTCCTTGGGTTAAAACAAGTATTAAGAGCGTTCGTCATAGAAGGCCCAACTCAGCTCCCGGCTCTTATCTGCGTTTTTATGTGTGTGCTCGAAGCATGGGAGTAAAAAAGGGAAAAGGAAAATACCCAAGGTATGCCAGAAATGTGTGCAGTGCATTTGTATTTGAATGATTACTCGAAAATTTCCGTGGTGACAAAGCTACAATAGTTTCTTGTTAATAACTACAGTATGTCCCTATTATGACAGAATGAAGATTTGTGCACAATGCTTATCTGTGAAGCCATTTAAAAATGGTCAAAAACCGTCTTTACAACGCAGCTGTTATCCAAAAATAATTTAACATTTCAACAATGTTCGGTATTAGGAACTACTATAATTAACACTTTATCTCCATTAATGTTTAATCAGAAATGAGTCACGTGCAAGAGTGTTTGTGTAAATTAACGATTTCTAGCCGACTGTCAAGGCCAGTATTTTACCAGTCTTTTTTATATAACAAAAAACTTTATAAGCCAAAATAAAATAAAAATCTCCAGTAGACAGGGGTAAGTCATAAACCAAGTAACTTTCTTTTTACCTTTTTTTTAACCCTCCAATTCCACTCTCATGACCATGTAACACCTTGTAGACATTTAGTAGAAGCCCCTCCCCTACGACTCAAATTTAATACAATTCAGAATCGGAAGTTTCCTATAAATATGTTTACTAAAGGTGAAAACATGAACAACAACAGTGTTTGTTCGTTATTAGAAAGTATAAGATATTTGTGTACGTAACACTGTGGTGTACCAAGCCTCCCTAATGGGATACCATGCATACCTCCCACTCCCCTTCAAGGTCACGTGGCTTATGGAGGATCCTATACATTTAGTTTGCTTTGTTTTACATATTAATCTCAACAGTTCATGAATATTAATTTTAAAAAGCATAATTACATTTGATGGCTAACTTTTTTTTTAAATAAATAGTCCTACTCAAATTCCGTGATACTCATCCAACATACTTTTTTTAGCAGGACGTCTTACTACCCATCTAGTCTATATGCTTATGTACTAATTACTCTAATGATTTTAGGAATTAGGAAGATTATATCTAGAGTAAGTGTATCCTCATTTACGTGGAGGGAGCTTGTGAAACAAATTTGGAAAAAACCCTTAGTACACCCGACCGAGATTCGATCCTCGATCTCCTCATTATTGACAATCTTGTCTACTGGAAGAGTAGCGCCTTAGACCATGCGGCCACCGAAGCGTGTTTCACATATGAAGGATGATCATTGATCAAGGCGTGCAGGTTGATGTGGGGTTGTCATAAGGTGCGTTTGGATAATAACAGGCGTGTGGACACACAATTTTAGTAAGAAACTTGAAGAAACAAGACCCCATGGTAGGCCGAATCATCGCTGGGAGGATAATGTAAGAATGGATTTGAAGAAGTCTGGGTTTTAGGGATTGAATGGAAGTGTCTTTAAGATATAGTTGAATGTTAAGTCTACGTTCTGGTGGCTGTGAATTAAGTGCCCTTAAGGTGGGGATTCAGGAAGAGTGAGGAAATGTGTTTTTTGCCGTTTGTTTAGCAAAACTTTTTTTTAGTCAAAATAAATAAAATATTATTTCATTACAAACAAAGAGTTTAGTTTTCTTCACATATTGTTCTAAACAGTTTTTGAATATCTCTCAAGTACGTCCTGGAATTTAATGACAACTTTTTCTCCTCATTTAAAAAGTTTCTCATCTAGTGCCGCTATGCTAATGCCAAATATTCAAACACTATTGATATAATCATGTGAATAAAAATGAGCTCTATGTTTGTATAAAAGCAATTTTGATTTATTTTGACCAAAAAAAAGTTTTGCTATAAAAACTGTAAAAACACTTACCTTTTCTCATGTTCCCTGCATCCCCACTTTAAGGGCACAACATGGGAGAATAGAGAGGCGCGTTGAAGACATTTAGAAATCCCGCATTTTTTAAGAAGTTGTTTGATAATTTTTAATATAGTTTCTCAATAAAACATAGGCGAAAATTATCATCAGCCTTATAATCAGTTAAAAAAAAAGATTTTTTTTTCTTTGGACTTATCAACGACGCTTAACGCGAAAATTCGTACTTACGAGATTAAAGCAAAATCAAACCTAGATCAAGCTTTCTTTCCCCTATTAAAAAAAAGTCATATTTTGATAGGGTCACAACAGAACATTTTATGAGAATGTGAGATTGTTTTATAGGATTTTATGTATGCTATTACAAATTTTTTTTAAAGGAATTTAACTTTAAATTTAACTTATTAACTGATCATAGTTTTCACCTTCATTTTTTTAAAAACAATATTAAAAAATATAAACCACATCATATAATGAAGCTATATTTCTAAACGTCTACAATGCTTCTCAGTGGCCTTCCATGGTCCCCTTAAGGTCACCGAGCACTGGGCGACCAGCCGTTGTGACCTTTTAGATACCGGCGACTTGTTCCACTACCAAGGAAGCGACCCGCCCCGTCAGTCATAGTCAAGTGCCGCGCTGTCCCATTTACCACAAGCATTCTCGCTGGTCGCGCGGCTGGTCGCCCAGTGCGTGGCGGCCCTTAAAGTTAGAAAATTAGTTAACGATCAAATTAAACTAAATGTATTTACTGGAGCAATATTCACTTTTCATTTTGGTCAAAAACGTATTTTTATTATAAAAACTACAAATATACTGACCTTAAATCACTCTACTCTCCATTCCAAATTAAATACAATAAATTTTAAATATGCATCGATAAATGAGTGACACGTTACCTGCTTCAGCGGCCGCATGGTCTAAGGCGTCACTCTCGTGTTAGACTAGACTGTCGATGACAGCGAGATCGGGGTTCTAGTTGCGGTCGAATGTACTGAGGTTTTCCTCCCTAAATGTGTTTTCCACTCTCCTTCCCTGCAAATGCGGGTACAACTAATCTAAATTCAACCTTTCTCAACCATAACTCAATAGCGCAATCTGGTACATGTGCGTATAAACTGAAAAGTGCTATTAAAAATAACAACACCTTGCCAAGCATTAAAACGAACATTTAGCATAATGAATATATATAATGTGCACATTTAAAGTTAATGAGCACACAATATGTAAGCCTGACTACACAATGTAACCAGTTCCTGTTGATATGCTTGGGAACAGTCAACGGTTCTTGTATGGTTGATATTTGTTGCGCAGCAAGAGCGTTAGACCAAACACAATGTAGCGTGCGAACGATTCAGAAACCACTATTGTAGCACCATTCCATGTCCGGTTACTAAAAAGGTTCAACCTTTTTGATTGGTTTTTGCACCAATCAACCGTGAACAGCCGCTCATGTGTTAATAGGCTTCATAATTAGTTCACAATAAAACTAAAACGGCATTGTTATGAGTCCCGTCCGTTGGAAAGTTTAGCGCTTCCGCCATTTTCGTCAAATAAGATTTTAAGTCTGCCTGACCACGTGATTATGGGCGAGATTTAGGGCAGTGCTATTTTATTAATTTGAGATACTATTTATTTACCCACATCAAACATCACGGCATCAACCTCGTCTGATCTGGGTTTCTGGCGAAGTGTGGTTTGAATCTCGGCCGAGTGTCTTAATTTTGTTTTCCTAAAAGGTTTTCTACTTTCCTTTCAAGTAAATGCGGATACATTTACATTATATTACACCTTGATCATCCTTACCTCATCAGTGTATATATGTTGATCGCCTGTATGGTTAGTGAGACGTAATGCACATCAATCGGGGTATTTAACGTGCACTTATTTGCACATAGATTAGAGCATTGGTAATAAGCTTTGGGTACGCGTATTCCCGGGGGTATGTGACGACATCCAAGGGTGTAGGTAATATTAAAAACAAATATATATATATATATATACACATTTATACCGTTTAAAACTTTTTATTTGATACAGTGTTTTGGATGTCATTTATATGTTTTATTTTAGCTTGCATCATGCACCAACAACTTTGGTAGTACAATGTCCAAAGAAAATTAAATATGGGGGCAACCGAACAAAAAAGCTTAAATACCACCGGATTAGTGTAATACACCAAATACTACATACCAAGCCTAGTGCCCAAATAATGATTAATAGGATAAAAGAACACGCCTGTATACAATTCAAGTAATAAATATATTTGTCAGCATTACCTGGGCTCGAACCACGGTGCCAGATACAGGTGGTTGACCAGCTCTGGCCACTGTACTGCTAGTCCGGGCCAAAAAAAACTGACATTAGCAAACACTAGGTAAGTTAGAAGAGATTACAATATTTTGGCACTAGAACAGGGGCTCTCTAAGTTTTTGGTTGAAATGGTGATTCCAAAACTAAACATAGTTTGCGGGCCGTATCTGACTAAACCTTTTTGGGGTTACTTAAATATACTGTGCAGAGTTTTTACTTTGAAAAAATCAAATATTAATTACCTTAAATCAAAGACATTAATCGATTATATGATATATATAAATGAGTTGATGTCTGTTTGTTCCTTTCAAACGCAAAAACCTCTTTACCGATTAGGCTAAAATCTCTTATGGATATAGCTTGTACTTCCGATTAACACATAGGTTATATAATTTCTTTTAAAAGCCAATAAAATTTATATTTTTCAAATATTTGGTCTTAAAACGTGTGATCAATGTTGTATTCTCTTAGTGAATGTAGAATTCATTTTTGTCTGTCTTATTTGATCGCCAAATCATCTAAAATCCAAAGAGTAATAACAAAATACATTTTAATATAAAATCCAAAGCGAAACTATATTTTGTATTGGTTGTTTTGCATTCATACTAGTAGTAAACTCGTGATTCCTTAACAAATAATAATACTAATACTTAGCACCGCGTCTTACTACCCGCTCGGGTTAAACGCTTTTAACAAAAATAAAACTTACACATGGACAATGTTCCAAATCTTTATTTGATTTAATCTTACATTTATATATTAATATTTAGATAAATAGATTAATTCTCACGTTAAAAGGTAGCTTAAACTCTATAGAAGACAAGGAAATAATCAAATTAAATCTAATATACAGTACATTTGTGTGATAAAAATGTCACTTCAGGGCCAAAACACTTTGCGAAGTAACTTATGGATGCCTGAAGATGTGTACCTTGGGCGTATTATTTTTTTAAATATGTTTTACCTATATTGAGACCCTGACGTCTCAGACCACTTAGCTGCTGGAGCGGGTTACTTCAAAATCCAGAAAACTGATTATTTACATTTCATAATAAAAAACCTAGAAGTGTGAAATTGTACTTTTATTTCTTAAATATACTTTTGTCATCATGACACCTTCATCCACCTGACCACTACTTAAGTTAACTCTAAAACCAAAGAAAAATGCTGACTTTTGAATAGATTTACGTGTTGATGGAAATATTGGGGTGTGCATCTCGGATTTACTATATTTACCCTTACGTTATATTTTGAATTTGATGCCTAGAATGAAAGGAGATGCGAGAAGAAGTCAACTCTATTGCAGTGTTTTTTATGAATAGGCCTACCTTTTTTTGGCCAATATAAATCAATAGTTATCCAGTAAAAACATAAACAAATTTTCTTCATATCGTAATATCAACAGTTCTTGAATATCTGTCAAGGGTGTCCTGGAATTTAATTGCAATATTTTATTTGTACTCATGACAGTATTCAAGAAATGTTGATATCACCAAATATAAACTCATGTTCTACTGGAGCAATATTTTATTTATTTTGGCTAAAAAAAAGTGTTACTATATAAACTAAATAAACACTGGCCTTTTATCACGTCCCCTTCCACCACTCCTTAAATCAAATGACGAGATGTGGATAATTCCAAAACTAGACAACTTAGAAAGGGAAAAGCTAAACATTTGTAGCCTACTCAGGGAAGCTTGAGAATAAGACACAGGCATTATTTCACTTATATAAATATTTCTAGCCTTACTCCTAAGAGTACTGCTACGAACATCTCCAAAACTAAGAAAAGTAGCAAGATGAAGCTTGGAATGGACCTGCGTATTACTTCCCTTATTTGTTATTTTCTTTTATTATTATATACATTACTCAACTCTGGATTTAGTGGACTTGGTTGTAGTGAACGTCTGGCTACAATTAGCCTAAATAATTGGTTATAATTAACATAAATTTCAATAGAACCTATATGTTAAATATATCGTTTATTATGTATACCATAAACTTCGGTAATAGTGAGCCTAAAAACTATAATTTCCAAGAATTCCAACACGGCAATTCTTTGAAAACAAACCTAAGATTTGAAAAGTTGTTTCTCTACCAGAGTTATTATTTTGATATCTCATAGAGCAGTTGAAATTATGGAATGTAAAGTAGATGAAAGGCTGAGTGCAGACAGCCATACACTCCCCTTACGGGATTAAGCTTCCTACTGCTGTCGCAGCAAGCAAATACAGACAGGTTCCTTTGCTGCATACCTCTTGCCGACAAAGCATGGAGGAGTGAGATAGTGGCCACTATTCATAACAGCTTCCGGCACGTTGGCTTGGCCGCTGGATGTTTTCTTTCGATCCAAAGAATGAGATGTCACTCAAGGAACTGCTTCAATTCATCAATGCCCATTCTTTTGAAATTAAGAGCTTATTTATCTATATCGACTAAGAAGTTTTTGTTTGTTTTTAGCACCACGTCTTGTGATCCGTTTGATCTATACACTTAAATATTAATAAGGCTAATGTGTTAAGGAATAGAAAGACAAAACTATAGAGGAATTGTACCCGTATTTGTGTTGAGATAGAGTGCAAAATAATTAAAGATAAACCACCCTAGGACACCTGACCAAGATTCAAACTCCGATCTCCCCATTACCAGCAGTAAAAAAATTATAAACTAATAAAATAAATCCCTTCCCATATGGAAGACAGTTGTAATATTTACACACATGTATCGGAGCAATCTGAAATAACTAAAGATTTTCAACACTTATAATTTCAAAACAAGGATTGGTGGTTTGGGATTAGAGGTAGAGTGAGGAATAGAAATTTACAAAATCTAAAAAAAATCCACCCTGATAGAAAATTGAAATTTGTCATGAAGGTAAATGGGCTATTCCAAATAAATATAAACGTATGAACGTTTTTTGTTTTTTTATAAATATTTGGAAAATAGTGAGTAGCTAAAATCTCAAAAACTAATACGAAAAAAAAAACACTTCAAGGCGTAATAGAAAATTATAATATTAATAAATATTAATAAATACCACCACAAATAAAATAGTAAGTTTGAAAATTTGATCCAAGAAATAGGGGGTTAACATTTTTAAAACTACTATAAAAATAAACCATTGTAGTCGAAAATTAAAATTATGTAGGGGATTACAGGGACCAGTCTGTCTCTTTAACAGCCTATTATTTTATGTATGCTCTTTGTTAAACTGTAATTGTCTTTTTTCCAACTAAAAATCTATACAATTTATTTTCTCATACATTATGACCGCTCTTGGCAAATATTGCGTTTGTTTATACACTCAGTTTATGGTCTGATTAATGTTTAGTTTCAAAGATTGTTTTTAAAATTTATTGGTAGATATATTTGATTTTAGATTGTCAGGGTTATCTTAATATTGTAAAAGAATAAATTAGCTAAAGGGTGCAGCCGGATGTAGAACATCATAATTTGATATAATTTTTATACTTGTCTGTTCGCATGAGTTATTTGAACACTTCTAAACATCCTAGAAATATAATTATTGGAATTCCATTGGGTCTTGAGATATTGTTTCTAGAAAGGTCTAAAAATATAAAATTAAATTTAGTGGATTCTAAATAGTGGATCGTAGTAGGCCAGAAACGTTGAAAATGAATAATTCCTTATATAAACTGTAAGCTATTACTATGTGACATTAATTTGTTTGANTTTTATTACTAGCACCAACAGGCAACAGTTCAAAGTATTGTGTATTGATAAAGGATTAATAAATTAATCTTTAAAATAAAAGTCAGCATTTAAAGTATGATCAGATTATATCTCTATTTTTACATCGTGTAGTCAGCCTACTTTCGCGTTTTGTATCACATTTCAAACCAATCATGTATTAATATTTAAACATAGTTTAAGATTTGATTACTTTTCCCTGTGGCTAGTTCTATCTATTAAAAATAACAAAGCTACTTTATATATTCACCGTGCGAATAACGTGGGTACATCAGTTAATTTAAAATATAATTTAATACAATAAATTGTATTATACTACTTTGGCTTCTTTCGAACATCGATAATCTACATTTATAATCATTTACTTTCTCACCCTTATTTGTATACATTTAAATAGGGACATTTAAGATTAACTTCTGAACCAACTTAGTATATTCGCACGCGACTCACAAACTATCTTAACTCTCAAACAAACACAATAGACAGTCCACCAGCCGTTAATTCATCATTGTGAAAAAAGTAGGCTCCAATTTAGCAATTGATACCTTTTTCTACCATCTTAGGAATAGAACCTGGGTCTCCTGGACAAGTAAACATAAACAAACTAAAGTGTCAGTCAATTATTATATTGTAAAACATAAAATGTATTGCGGGTTGAATACAAAAAAGGATTATCGATCGGAGATGCCCCGCGGGCCGTACTTTTGGAACCCCTGTTTCAGAACTAGTAGGTCATGAACGTGAAGAATGTAATCAGCATTTGTTGTTTTGAATTGTAATTTTTTGTCCGTTGTAACTTTGGTCTAGCAAACAAGGGGCATCTTGTGATTTGTATGTGTACCCAGTCGCAGCAACAGACGAGGGGAGGGGGAAGGAACAAGTTAATGAGAACAACATGTATAGTATTTTATTGTTAACTGCACCCTAGTTACTTGTTTATAACAATCCAATTTTTTAGTCCTACAAAAAAATACAGACCTTAATGTTCTTTTCATCTTTTATATCTTCCTTTCTAGAATTTGATTTAATAGTTTTACTTTTCAGTTCATTAAAACGCATACCCTCTCTCCCTTTTTCTTCATAATAACTCTTGTCCTAATAATTTAAAGGGCCTCAACACCAAATTGATTTAAAATGAGTTTGAAATTAGTATCTACGAATGAGATCAATCTAGATTTGGGTCGAAAGGTGGTTTTTTGACAGTTATGAGTAATACTAAAAACACTTTTCGTGTATTTATACATTAGTTATTAATGTTATATGTACCTTTGCACTTTTCATATATAATAGGAATACTTAATAAAGAATGCTAATAAGAAAGTAAACTGATATCAATATTGAAAAAAAAATATAAAATTCAATTTTCTAAACGTTCCTTACCACAAGAATCCGATTGTATTAATTTGAAGTTGTGATCTATTAACAGACATAACACTGATCTTGGAGGCTAGGGTTTGATATTAATTATATTTTCTCGTAATGTGGTTTACCAATCTGTCCTATGGTGAATACTTATTATTATTATTATTATTATTATTATTATTATTATTATTATTATTATTACTGCGTCTTACTACCAAGTTGTGATTAATACACGTCTTGTCAGGGGGGAAGGAAGGGTTTGGCAATCAAATAAATCTGTGCCGGGACCGAGGATTGAATCCCGGGCCCCCAGCACAGAAGACCGACACCTTACCCTTAGACCACCAGGTCAGCTCTCTGGTGAATGCTAATAAAGTTGTTAATAAACCCATCACTCACGCTGTACCCTTAAGTTAGATAATTAAACAGCTTATATCTAATACAAGCAATAGATAAAAAAAAAATACTGTTGATGAAGTTTGCATTTATTTAATTCAGTTGGACAATTCAAATGCAATGGTTATTGCTTTGAGTGGGTTTAAAGGAGACATGAGGAAAGGTGTTTTTGAAATTTTTATAGCAAGACTTTTTTTTTTGCTAAAATAAATAAAATATTGCTTCAGTGTAGACATTTTTTTTTCTACACCTGCTGATATCAACAGTTCTTGAATATTTGTCATGAGCATTGCAGCATAAGATGACAAACTTTTTAAATGAAGAAAAAAAATCTGTCATTAAATTCCAGGACACCCTTGACTGTTGATATCATCATGTGAAGAAAATGAAGCTCGATGTTACTAATGGAGAGTTTTTTTTTTATTTTTACAAAAAAAAAA
>CABFWB010000334.1:210839-262125 GCA_902151455.1 Timema bartmani | reverse complement strand
AAAAAAAAAGTTTTACCATAAAATCTGCAAAAACTCTGGCCTTTTTTCACGGCCCCTTCCACTCCATCCTATTTAGTTGTTTTTTTTCAGTGCGTCTTATTATCTACCTGGGCTGCATGTATTTTAATCACTCTAATAGGGCAGGGATGATTAAAGTATAATCTAGATAAAATTTACCCGAATTTGGTTAAAAAAGAGAGTGGGAAACTGTTTAGGAAAGACTACCCTCAGTACACCCAGTAGTGTTTCGAACACCGGACAAGTCAGAATAGATAAGCTGATGGGGTTTATTTATTAATTATCTGATAGGTAAAGATAAGCAGATCAAATTCAAGGAATTGTACTTGCATTAGTGGGGGAAGAGGAAATGGGGAATATAATAGAAATCTTGTGTGGAAGACCACCCTTAATGTACCAGAATGTGATTTGAACTTCGACCTACACGTCAACAGCGATCAGAGAAGGGGACTAGGTTGAGGCACTGTTGTGGGTAATATGGTTACATAAAATAACAGTAATGAGAACAGAATATTATCTCAACTAAAGAAACGGACTCCAAAGGTTGAATTTTAATTAAATTCCCACGAATTTTCTCGTGAAGAGGACTATCAATTACATTGCTGTCCCCTGTTTTCATATTCGGAAATACAACCTCAACATACCAAGTTAAGGCCACAAATGCACACATAACTCTTCCAATACACGCATCAGTGGTCGGATGGTCTAAGGCGTCACTCTTGCAATATATTGTACTGCTGCTGACGGGGGGTATTGGGGTTCGAATCCAGGTTGGGTGCACTGAGGGTTTTCTTTACTTTGTCGCACTCTCCAGGTAGAGAAAGTTTTGTGAGCGTCAAAAAATTTAATTCGAGAATTTGATAGATTTTGACGTTTTTGACCCCCTGAACCCAAAAAAGTGATTTTTCCAAATCCATTTGTCTATTATTGGGGCTATAGCTGAAACTATTTTAACGATCGGTGTAAAACTTGATATCTAGGGCTTTCATCAGGTTCCTCAAGTATTTTTGGAATCCTCTATCCTACCCTACAATTAAGGGTAGTTTATTTAAGGGTTAGGAGAGGTAAAATATATATAATCAAAATTGTCTCTAATTATTATGATTAAAACTGGTATCTAGGCACTGTTTAATTTTTCAAATAAAATTTTGAATCTCATTTTTCAATGAATATGACTTTGAGGGTATTTTACGTTAGCGTAAAATCCAATTTTAATCATATTTCCACCTAAGATATAAAATAGCTTATCGTAGAAGAATCGTAGGACTGTTTTAATATAAAAGAATTATATTTTGAATATATTTTTTATAAAACCAATAGTTTCTGAGCTATTGGTAAATATATATTTTTTAAATTGAAATCGGTGAAATGGCCCGTTGACTGTTTTTGATGAACAGAGACGATACTTTTTTCTATAATCTTGCACATTATTTCCTTTATGCTTTTTTGTTTTTGAAACAATGTATCATTCCACATATCTTACACACTTCGGTGGTCGCCTGGTCTAGGGCGTGGTAGATGAGACGGCCGATGACGGGGATATCGAGGTTAGAACCTTTGTTGGGTGGACTGAGGGTTGTTTTTCCTAAATTGTTTTCCACTCTCCCTCCACGCAAATCTGGGTACACTTTCCCTAAATATAGCCTTCATCATCCCTAAAACCATTAGTGTGACCAAAACTGTTAGTGAGACGCAGTGGGTTTTTTTTTAAAAAGTTTTAGGTAAATCTCTTCATTTTTAAACAATGAACAAGAACAAGAAAATCAGAACAGTGCACCGTACTATTTACGTGCACATGTAGGAACATTTCATATATATTCTACCTTTCATATACCAACCCCATTAGTTTAAATATGCCCGAATGGATAGTAAGACGTGGGTTTTAAAAACAACACGCTCTTTCGATGTTAAGTTCACATAATGCGTTTTATCTTAGTTGGTGGCGCGACGGTCGCAAGCGGCAAGGAATGGACGCCATGTGTTGTGAACGACGCCGTCAGTCGGTACTTTGTATTTGTGTTCTTGTCTTCCTGTTTATAGTGTCCCCCCCTCCTTTACTCCCCCTTTCTCCCTTTCAAACATTGTATCCCTCCTCCATCATAAAGACTTCATCAAGATATTTTTATGAACCTCATTAAATGCGCTTTCTCATCCATTTCTTCATATTTTGTTTTTTATTTTGAAACGGAAGGGTCCAATTTCTTTCTCAATATATTAGTACACTGTAATTTCTGGAAAATATATATACTTATATAATCATATATATATAGTTCATGAATCCTTTAAAAGGGGGCGGGGGGGGACCCCGCATCGATGGACACACGAAGCAAAATGTAATTTTATTTTATTTTGGTTTGTCGGTGATGGTGACGTTGGTGTTCGAATCCCGGTTGGGTGTACTCAGGGTGTTGATTTTTTCATAAATGGTTTCCTAGTCTTCCTCCGCGAAAATGTGGGTACATTTACTTTACACTCTCTCTCATCCTTAACCCGTTTTAATTTGTATCCGCATTTTCCCCCCTATCAGTTCGGTGTGTACTAATTACACAAATGTGTTAGGGATAATTAAGGTTGAATTTAAAGGAAGTGTAACCAGTATGTGAGTGGAGGAAGTGTGGAAAACCATTAATAAAAACCCGCGCTTGGTACAGCCTATCGGTATTCGAACCCTGGTCTCCCCGTCATCGGCAGTCCAGTTTATTGTGAGAGTGAGGCCCAGCGTTCTTCAAACTGGGTTCCGTGAGGCAATTTCAGAATATTATTTGTTTTTAACGGTATAAAATATCATCAGTAATTAGGATTGCCAATTTGTTCAAATCTGCCAAATGCGCAGCCAGAACCAATTATGTTTTCCTTTTAATACTTTTATGCTGGTAAAATTTAACTGTTTAATATTTACAATATTAGTGTAAAATATTTTATGAGGGCTCCAACATGTATTTTTCCTAGTGCAACGAACCTATCGTTCTAAAATTTTTGGGAGTACCTGGCTTATAGCATGCGACCACCGGACCATCGGATAGCCTGTACTGGCACTAAAACATGGGCAATAAAGGGGGTAGAATTAATTTGTTATTTTATATAAAGTGTATAGTTTTCCATAGAACAACCATAAAATTATAATACCGGGGGCTGCATGGTCTAAGGTGTCACTTTTGTGTTAGACTAGACTGTCGATGACAGGGAGATCGGGTTTAGAACCCCTGTCGGGTGTACTGAGGGTGGTTTTTTCCAAAATAGTTTTTCAATCTACCTCCACGCAAACGTAGGTACACTTCCTCTAAATTCAACCTCCCATACCTAACTCATTAGCGTAATTAGTAGGCTACATATGCGCGTGGCCTGAACAGTTATTAAGACGTGATGATAAAAAACAAATAATAAAGTTGCCATTATCGGTTTTATCACAGTCTGATTGTCATAGAAAATTAAAAGAATTTATTAGATGTATTTACACGCCAAGCCATGTGTTTTTCAAATGTTATGTTGACAGACTAAGTCAATTTTAACAGCTGTAAGACAAATGGGTGCTTTTCTATCTAATATAGAGAAAGTATTTTAATCGTGAACATATTCGACCTTGAGAAAGTGGTGGATCTTGATGTTTTATGAGTATCCAGGCCTAATAAATCTTTCATGTGTAGAAAATTAAACTAAACATGTTTACTAGATCAATATTTATCTATTTATTTTGGCTAAAAAGGCTTCTTGGTATAAAAATATAAAGGTTCTGACCCTAAATCATCAAAATAATGAGTTCAACAAAAAAAATTGTATTCCAATTTGAAAACTCTAATTTCCACAATACCAACAGTTATTTTTACTCCTTATGTGCACGTCTGGCAACACTGGTCTGGGAGGGATGTTTTCTTTCCTTTACAAAGTCTCCTCCCCCTTACTCCTACTTTCACCCTATTTCGCAATAAATACCGTGCCCTATCCTCACCTGAGATCATCCACCCCTCCTCTTAGTCGTCACCTGCTGAAAAGTGGGAGCTCCGTTTCCTTAGCAACAACATCCCTCCTGCACGTTATACAGACCAGGTAATCACGCTCGCATGCAAGGTAGCCTACCTTTGTGAGCGCCCATTCACAGCAGACAGCTCCATCAATACATCTTTTGTCTGAACTAAAGATCGTGCTATCAGGATATTTTTTCTTAAATTGTATTAATAATTTATTAAAACACATATCATAAAGACATGACTTACAAAATAAAATAAGCAAATTGTTACTTCCTCATATAGATAAAGTATTGGAATCGTTACTATTTTTTTACCTAGAGATTATGATGGATATCTATGTTTTATGGGTTCCCGAACTATAAAAGTCGGTTTTTGAACTTTTTCTGTCTATTTTTATACATGTATTTACACAAGGAAAGATCCAAAAGGTTTTAATGGATTTCGGTCAAACTTGATATTCAAATGTTACATGGTTATACTTTAAGCTCAAATCGTTATTTTGATTCAACCCTTAATAGAAATACTGATTTGTTTAAACATTAATATTTGTAAAGAAAAATAATATTTTATAAGTATAAACAAAATTAAAATGAATACTTACTTATCAGCCCATTGTATTGTAATTATTGTTTAACACCATGTGCTGAAATTATGAATACAAAAGATTATTCTTATGTAATAAATTGATTTAATATGTTCAACATATGGAATTGATAAGTGATTAATTACTAACAAAAATATTTATAAGATCTATTTTAATAGAATGCTTGGATAAATATGTGAAATAATTATTTGTTAAATTATTATTAAAAGTAGGACAAAACATTAGCTGTATTTTTTTTAACATTAAAACTGAGGAACTGAATGAAATGATTTAGAAAAATTATAGCATTGGTTAAACATAGACACATTAAATAAATATTTAAAAACATACATCCTTTTGAAAAGTTTATTTTAACTCCTTAAAAACTAAAGTTATTTTAATACAATAAATAAATTAAGATTTTCTATATCTTTCAGATATTCTAAAACAGTTGTTGATATCACCGTGTGAAGAAAATTAAACTCTTTGTTTCTAATTGAGCTATATTTTATTTATTTTGACCAAAAACAGTTTTGCTACCAAAACTGCAAAACCACATAGCTTTTCTCCCGTCCCTTACATTCCTACCTTCAGAGCTATTATATATATAATGAATTTGTGGCATTTGAAAATAGACTTTTTAAATGAAGAGAAAAAGTCCTGTTCAAACTCCACAAAAACCATGACATTTATTCAATATTTTTTGTATTACTATGTTTATAAAACTAAACTAATCGTATCCACTGAAGCTACATTTTAATCATATCTTCAAAAAATAGGTTTTATTTTAAAAACTGCAAAACCACTTGCTCCAACCCACATTACGTTCCATCCAAGCTTTATCATGTTAGCGTGATCAAAAACATGGTTTTAATTGACAAAGTATTAAAGTTTCGGGTATAAAAGATAACATGGTGATTTCATATTTAGTATTTCTCATTTATGACATTTGCTTAATTTATGAATAGTATATTCAGCTTCAGACCAATGTCTGACTCACTGTCACTAAATTAAACCCCGCTTACAAATTTAGTTATGATATTATGAGCATAAAAATAAGCCAACAAATTGATATTAATATAACATCCCCATGCTATCTCGTAAAACTCATGTTTATATTATTTTGTCAATAGCAAGCCAATGTGATTTGCTTGAATACATGAACACCCTTAATTAGACTGTATAACTCGACTAAATAGGGGTAATTAGCAATTAAATCTATATGTTTACGTTGTGGAAAGTTTGCTAAATCATCAAATGCTCACACTATTGAAAATTGAGTTTGTACTAACATTATTGGTTGGCTGAATTAAAACTTTTTTTATATATTTAAAGGACATTTAATTATTCCTATTAACAAATAACAAGGGCGCATCTGCATGACCACAGGGGCCAATGACAAACAACAGTTTTTAACATCGCGTCTCACTATCCATTCCGGAAATCCGCATACGCTCTAGCTAACAGATGCGTGTTCAAGTTTCGAAAATCTGCCCCTGACCTGCATCGGTGGACACATGGTTGAATGCGTAACTCTTGTTTTAAACTGGGTTATTGGTGATGGGTGCAGATTGGGTTTCGAATTCCGGTCGTGTGTATTGAGAATGATATTTTACTTTTTTTGTTTTTCACTTTCCCTCCACGCAAATTCTGGTACATTTCTTCTAAAATTACACCTTAATAGTTCCAATTTTATTCGTATAAATAGTGTATGCTTATAGCCCGAAAAAATACTAAGATACGATAATATAACCAAAAAAAATCTGCGTTAGTGTTTATACAGATGCACCTCTGTTATTAGTATTTAATGTCCGATCCTGACATGCTATGAATAAAGAAAAATTACAATTTTGGTTCTATTTGTGACCGATATCTTGGAAATTTAGTATCTTACAATCAGGACCGTACATGGATTTTCCTTGGTATGACCCCGTTTACATTTTCGAAATATTGCTAAAACCGACAAGCAAAAATGTATCTCTAGAAAATGTATTAATGACGGTTTCATTGTATTTATTTACTGTGATGTACAACCCGAATAAAACCCTATTATTACAAATACCTGGTGCTATAGATTAGTTTATAGGTTGTCCCATGGTCTAACGCGTCACTCTTACTTTAGTCTGGAATGCCTGTAGTGGTGATGGGACGGATCAGGTTTCAAATTCTAGTCAAGTGTATTGAGGCTGGCTAAGATGATTTAACAACCTCTTTTCACGTAAATTCAAGTAATTTTTTTTTAATTTTTACCTTCCTCACCCCTACCCCGTTAGTGTAGCTTTGCGGATAGCCCAAACATACCAAAGATTTAACATTTGTGATACTTGTTGGATTGTCTTAGTGTGTTAAGGTTTAATTAAATATTCAGTAGCTGGAAGTTTCTGTGGAAACCAAATACATTTAACGCTATTGGTGGAAGTAAAGTTACTAAATACAATTTTTATAAATTAAGTATCATAACTTTTTTGGTTGTTTTTCATAGTATCCCATATATATATTAAACTGATGTGTTAGAGATGAGGAAGGTAAAATTAAAAGGAAATTTACTTAATTTTTCGTGTTGGAAGGATGGTAAATTATATATAAAATCAACCTCAGTAAACCAGTCTAGTATTCGAACACCAACCTCCCAGTCTCCGGAAAAGGAGCCAAAATGAACATAACATCCATACCACATACACACTGGTTCCATTTATTACCTTATATTAAAATGATTAAAATAGAGTTCTTGTAAAATCAAACTATATCTCTTAGAGGTTTGTAGAGTACATAAAAAGTAGATTTAGAGCAGACAAACTGACCAAACGTTTATGATTGCAATTGGAACCATCTGTATAAAGTGACAGCTAAGGAGAATATAGCTAGGAATGTATTCGTAAACCTTTTGAATGGTCAGATATAGTTATCCTTATTTAAATACGTTTACAGATAAAGGCCAATTTTAATAGGAAGGGCCTTCTATAAAAATACAAACTTTTTAGCGTTCAAAATATTTATTTTTACTATTTCATAGGTAGCTTATTGATACTATCTATCAAAAGTGACAGCCGCACATTGAGTGGCTTGACGTATGAATTCATGAAAGTATATCTAGTAAGTTTTCTAGCCGTAAAATAAGGTTGTTCTTATAAAAATTTGACTACGCTCAATGTTGCTTTTTCTATATTGTCCTCTTTAGGAAAGCAACAATGTTGTTGTTAATTGAACTAATTAGTTTCTACTAAGTTTTAACCCACTTGCCAAAGTCCAAGACCCATCTTTACTAGACTAAATCTTCATTATGTTTCAAAATCTGCATGAAAACCGCACATAGGTCTCAAGAACTATGTTTACACGTGACGTCAGTACGAAACTAGGTTCTGATTGGTGCTGCCGAGCAGGAGTACACCGTCCAGCGCCCACGGTCCGAGGGACGATGACAGACGAAACACGCGGTGCGGAGCTTGCTCCGGCATAGACATATAATAGACTGATTTCTATTGCAAAACATTTACCTAATCTTTCCCCTTGATTTCATAAATTCATGAATTCATAAACTTTTTAAAATATTTTAATTTCAGTGATGTATCTGGAATTAGTTTTTTGCTACCCGCACCGGTGGGAACACACGTTAAAGTGTCTGTCTAGTTTTTTGTGACTTACCAGTGACGATAAGATCATAATTAGAATACCTGCTAGGTACAATGAGGTGTTTTTTCCCCCTGAATGGTTTTACATTTTCTCTCCAATCAAATATTGGTACACTACATCTAAATCATACTTTGTTAATCCCTATTTCAAAAGTGTAGGTATGAAGGTATTCAGGCATGATAGTAAGATACGGTGCACAGATAAAAGTTTATATAATAAAAAAGTAATAATATTAAAAATAGCGTGTCTTGGCTACATCAATCGGTCTCAGTTTGTGGAAAAATCAGCCAATACTAATGTACCGTTGCACGGGTGACGCCCGAATGTACTAATCATACATCCTTTCCGTGGAGGATCCTTAAATATCCAGATGAGATAAGGGGATTACGATAAGAAATATGAAATTTAGAGTCAATAAAGATATTCACCTAATTTAAGCCTAATTTTTTTAGCACTGCGTCTTACTATTCGCTTGGGTTATACGCCAATATACTAATTACACAAATGTGTTAGGTATGAGTAACGTTAAATTTATAGGAAGTGCACCCGATTTTGCATGAAGGGAGAGTAAAAACCATTTAGGGAAAACCACCCTCAGTGAACCCAACCGAGATCAAACCTCGATCTCCAAGTCATTGGCACTTCAGTCTACTGCGAGAGTAGCGCATTATACCATGCAGCCACCAAAACGGGTCTAAGCCTAAATTTACCAAACTCTGGTGACCATAGGAACTATACCCCTTCTGAGGAAAATACCCCAGTACCAGCCGAGAATCGAACCGAGGATCTCTAGATCTAGAGCCACGAAGCCACTTAAAATTTTAGATAGACTTATTATACTTTATTTATTTTGTAGACCCATTACAATTTTTTTTTACTTGACTAGTTGTTGTTGTACTTGGTTAGATTATTCACTTTAATCATATTTTTACTTAATTCATTTTTTACGTGATTCATTTTATTAATGGATTCATTTTATAACTGTACCCCTCTTGTGACTCGAATATTTATGTTATTGCATTTTCTTGTGACAAGAATATTCATCCAACTGGAGTAATTTTGTTGGTGAAAAATTCAAATTGCTATAATATTCTTAGATATGGATGGTTTATTATTCATTGGAATTAATTTTTTTAATAAACATAACAATTACAGCTAAACATGCTATTTTAATATAATTTAATGTGATACTTATCGTTTGCCTCAATTTTAGTAATAAAGATAGACTGATAGTTTTAAAAAATATAAATTTACTAGTGTAATTTGGATCTATAATTTTTTTTGTTAACACCGTGTCTTACTACCCATCCAAGATATACGCTTTAAATTATACTAAAGGTGTAAAGATGGTGAAGGCAACATTTAAAGGAAATATACCCGCATTTTTTGTAGAGGGAAATTGGTAACCCATTTAGGAAAATATTATACTCGTACAGAATTCGAGCCCCGAACTTTCCATTACAGGTAAACTAGACCGGATTAGACTAGTATTTGATACAAAGCCCATCGGTGTGGCTAGTAGCACCATTTGTATTTTAATCCCAATGCCTTATAAAATAAAGGTTAAACGTTTTAACCACACGAGCTAATTTTATTAATCATGAAATAAGACTGAAAGAAGCTAATTTGGTATGTGATGATACCATTTGATGATACCAATAATTCTCATTCAACTATTAACCGTATCGTATGACTACGAATAACTTTGTGGTCACGCAGACAAAGGCGTGAGTATCGTCTTATCTGGTTTTCTAGGGAAAGGGGAGTTCTTGTTTTGAATTCCAGCTGAGTTTTTTCCTAGATGGATTCTTTCCGCAGATCCATGTACATTTCTTCCTAATCCAACCTTCCACATGCTTATCCCATTAGCTTAGTTATAATGCGCTCAGCTCAGACAGGTAGTAAAATATCATCTTGAAATCAATTATCTAAAGGAGACCACACGAAAAATCCAAATCAATAGTTAGATCTTCCTTTTCGATCAATTTTTTTTTCTAGCGATTAAAATTATTGGATATTAAGATATCTCAATATTAAACTTTATTTAAAGTATAGATTTATGTTTTCATATCTTTTGAAAACCCCTTTTTGCGCTAATTTAAATATCCTAGAGTATATTCCATCAATATTCAGCTTTTATTTTAAAATATATTTCTCATATTAGGATTATTATTTTTTATTAAAATGTCCAAGGTAATGGTGTGATACAGATTATAGCCTTAAACTTATATAAACTGAAATTCTTACTACTTGATATAATTTGATTTTCTTAATATAACTACTGGATAAACTAGTTAAAGTAATTCGTGTGGTTTTTCATTACTTCAAGTCGATGCACAGTCTATTTCTTCGTGTGTTTTCGGTTCCTCTTATATTTTAGGTAAACATTGTCAGTTTCTGAACGGGTTAATAGTTTCTGAGAAACTTTGGAGGAAAGATATGGCGGGAGAGATTATTAGTCTAAATTGGACACTCTTTGTAATATTTTTCATTATTTATATTTTAGTGTTTTTATAAAATACGTTCAATCTTAGATTGATCTATGAAGGTAGCGCTTAACTCACGCGTTAATTAATGGCTTAAGTTAAAGTTTAAGGATAACGAGAGTATATCTAGAGTAACTACACCCACATTAGAGGGGCAAGAGGTTAAAAGTACCACAGAGATAAATCACTTGAAAAAATCCCTTCGTACGGGATTTGAATCCCAACCTTTTCATCAATGACGACCTTATGTCATGCCACAAAAGCACTATAGATCGGTCGACTACCGGTGCGGGTCATCTTTAAACTAAATTGTTGAGTGCTATAAAAGAAAAGAAAATTTCATACTCTTTAAATTGAAAAATTACACCTGTACATGGGAATTGAACCCGGGATCTTTGGCTTAGTACGCCAATGCTCTAACTGATGAGCCTGATCACGGGATGACTCCTGGATAGCTCAGTGGGTATATCATTGGCATACTAAGCCAAAGGTTCCGGGTTCAATTCCCGTGTCCTGATGTCATTTGTAAATTTATGAGTATGATACATAAATGCGTCTATAACTGTAATTACCAAATATAATGTATTATCTGTTTAATCCATCAAATGAAAATGTGTTTGGTTTTAAAACTAAATTCCATAGTCAATTCAATAGTTTTAAAACTAAATTCCTTAGTAAATTCAATAGTATTAAAAAGAGACCAAACCAAAAATTTAAATCAATGTGGAGTGATTTTTCTTTAGCAGAAATAAAAGGTTTTAGTAATAATAGAAAGATGGTCTTTATTTAAATAAAGAAAGATGTCTTAATAATAATCGCTTAAAATTTAATGTGACATAAGCTTTAAAATCTTGTGGTGTATGAATTACAGTTACAAGCACACCGGCGAAGAAGGTGGCAGTAATGGGTTCGTACGAAACAGCACAAGAAGAATGATGAGCTACTGAGGAATAAAAAAAAATTGTGCTAAAACATAGGGGGGGAGGGGGAAGGAGAGAGAAATGAATACAGAAACCTTATCACGTATCAGGACAACATAAAGAAAGAAGAGTGGAGAGGTGATAATTAATTTTTCTTAATAGATGAAGAGAAATGCTGAGAAGAAAGCACAGGGAAATGGACAATTTTTAAAGAGGAGTGAGAGAATATAAAAAAATCTAAGAATCTTTTACAAAAACGAGCACATAAAAAGAAAGACGTTGGGGCAGGTGAATATAAAAAATATGATAAAGAATATGGTATATAATAAAGTATATGTAAATAAATTGTACGGTGCACCGCACAGACTTTCTATCTCTTTAATCTTAAAATAAAGACTTTACTAAAAACTAGTAAAATTTGTGAAAAGAAAAATACACACTGTTGCAGAAACACTCCACTAAAGAGCATAAATATAGTATAAATTGTTACAGAAACATTGATAAAAGAGGAGCCCTTCTGTCCATTAAAGAGCATAACAATAAATTAGGCCTACATATATAAGTATTCCATAAAAAATATATATGTTTGCTTATAGCTCAGAAAACATTGGTCTTATAAAAATATATTCCAGATTAAAATATATTTAATTTTAATAGTACTACAGCTTTCTAAGGATAAGTTATTTCGTATCTTAAATAGTTGCAGATATAATACGATCAAAATTGGGAATTTTGCTTGTTCAAGTGCACTTAAATTCATTTTCATGGGAGGGCTACCCTTTTGTTTATAATGTTAAACAATGCCTGGATACAAAATTTCATAAAAATCGTTAAAGTGGATTTCGAGAAAATCAAATTTATCTCTTTTTGCCCTTAAGTAAACTACCCTTAATTTTAGAGTTGATTATCTAATTTTAAAAAACATATCAGGAAGACCTTATGAAAACCCAAGATACCAAATTTTAGCCCGAATGGTAAAATAGTTTAGCCTCTATTCTGAGATGTATATAAGCAAAGAGTGAAACAGACGGCATCGCGAAAACCACTTTTCGTTTTTAGGGTGTCGGAAAATGTAGACATTTATCGAAATTTAATGTTTGATTTTTTTTTTACAATCACAATACCTCTCTCTCCGAAGGATCGAGAGAAGTAAAATAAGCATCAAATTCCAGCAAAGAGCATAAATAAAATAGCATACACTGTTACAAAACCATTAAGATAAAAGGAACATCTGTGTCCACCAAAGAGCATAGCAATCATTTCATTTTCAGATTTGAATAAAATATAAATATTGGGATTCTAAACGTGATCTCCTCGTCACCAACAAACCAAAATAGATTAACTTGACAAGTCCTCGTTCTTACTACTAAAAGCTCGTAATAGTTTACTATATCACACTTGTATAATCTTAATGGTTTTATATCCATTAAAATGTATTATATTGGTCTTATTGTTCCCAAAGTTTATTTTAATAACCTTGAAGAAACTCCCCTCCCCAAAGATAAGTAGATGGGTATAAAAGTGTGGCTATGAGCTGGTTATTATTAACTTGTGATTTGAAACGTTCCATCAGGTCTACTGATCTAAATATAACACCAACCAAAATAAACGATCATGTAACTTTGTTTATAGAAAACTTTAAAAAAAACTGAAATTGGAAAAAAAAAATAGCCTCCTGGCCTTTAAATACAGGCACGTGACAAAACGGACTCTTTTGTTTGATTATATTGTTGTTGGCATCTGGCGCAACGAACCAGCAGCTAATAATAATTTTTAAAAAAAGTGTTTAATTTTCGAGACTTATTAATGTATTTACTACACATTTTAAGAATAATTTGTGAAAGCCTTTTAACTTTTTAATCGTAAATAATAAAGATAGATAAATATACCTTTTTAGTTAGTGTTAAGTTTTAACGAGTAATAATAATTAAAATTTATGTGTACATATAAATATATATATATATATATATTTACGCTCCAATAATTAGAAAGACTTAGAGAAAATATACCTGCACTTTCTTAGAGGGAGAGTTGTAAGCCATTTAATAATACTACCTTAGTATACAATAATTTCCCGAAATCTTCTTTATCTAAAAATCGGACTATACGTGTTTGGTGTTTAATTCGTGGGCTTCTCGATGTGACAAATATAGAGATTAAAACCTTAATTTTTTTATTAGTAAGTGTAACTTCATGATTACTATCACCTTACTCTGAGGACTCTAGATGATGATTAAGCTACACTTTGTTCTTCATAGGAAGCACGTTATTTGAAAACTGGAAACTCGTGTTGCCACAGTGGCGGGGATAAAATTATAACAAGTAATATTTACATCCTTAGCTCGTTAATTTTTAAAGTAAAAATAAACTATACATTAATCCGTAAGGGATTATTATAATAAGCACTTGATAACTTTTTAGGTTAACTTAATAATTAATAAATCAAACAAGGCATATTTCTAGAATTCCAAGTTTTAGTGACTTTCAATCAATGCTGGTGGTCGAACGTGGGCTTCCTATTAAAATCAGGGTCTAGTTAGAGAGAAAGCGCCACCATATTAGGGGAAGAAGGGGTTGGGAAAATTCTAGTTATAAATCACATGTAAAAAATCACCCCTAATACACTCGAAAGAAAGTCTAGCCTCACCGACAATCGAGTTTTTTTTTAAACCAGATTGAAGCCTTAGACCATGTGACCATTGATGTGGTTGCCTGGCATTAAAATAATTAATGCGCATTACCTAGCCAAAGAAGGTTTATCAATGCGCACAATTCACGGCTAGCTAAAATATCAGCAATACATAATATTGTAAGGCCAAACTCTTTGGGTACATGGTTGGAAACTATTCGTGTTTAGAACAATTGTTTTTGTAATTTTTATAGCAAAACTTTTAGTTGCCAAAATGGGTAAAATATTTCTTCAATACAAATATAAGAGTTTAATTTTCTTCACATGGTGATATCAACAGTTCTTTAATATCTGTCATGAACATGATGGTATTAGATGAGAAACATTTTAAATCAAGAAAAAAAAGTTGTCATTAAATTCCAGGACAGATATTCAAGAAATATTTAGGTCACCATTTGAATAAAATTAATTTCTATATTTGTACTGAAGAAATATTTTATTTATGTTTACAAAAAAAAAGTGTAGCGATAAAAATTGCAATAATACTGCCCTTAACTTGTATTCCCTACATCTCTAACCCAAACATCTAAAAATCATTCTCACCTGGTTTTAGTGTGGCTGTGTGTTTTAATACCGGTCTTAGATATCCGTAAAGGCCGTTATAAAGGATGTCACCTACCAGAGCACTGAGGTACATTGTGGACGCCCAGAAGTCTCGTGTTTTTCATGAATGGTTTACTATTCCATAGATATGGTTCAAACCAAGATGGAGGTAAAATATATTAACATGTTTTTATAGGATTAAAAAACCTTTAAATTTTTTATTTTCAATTATTCATAGATTTAATTTCAGCAATATGTCAAGTGAAATGTCGCAGATCTGAGATTTAAAAAAAAACTGTTTATTATAAATCTATCTTTGCTCGAAAAATATATGTAAATGATGAATATTGTCACAATAAAGCATTCCAAAAGCTAAGTATTTTTTCATTTGATTTATTTGAGGTAATTAACGTGTATTTTAAGAACCGATTAATTATATCAGCAAATGACTTATAGATTAACTTAATTAATCTAGAACAGACACAACATCCAGCCCCGGTAGTTCGTTTAACACTGTGAAAGGCGGAACCTACATTTCACCAATGATACATTTTTCGGTCATGCCAAGAATTGAACCCAGGACCTTTATCTTATTTTACAGACACGTTACCGACTGAATAAGCTATGTAATGATTGTTTTAATGGTTTCAAAGCTTCATGACTACAATTCCCCTGAGAAAGGTTACAGTTTGATTAAATCATCACTTTTTTAGTAACGCGTCTTACTACCTGTTGAAGGTGACCTGGTGGTCTAGGGGTAAGGTGTCAAACTTCTCTGCTGGGTGTCCTGGGTTCAATCCTCGGTCCCGGCACAGATTTATCTGATTGCCAAACCCTTCCTTCACCTCTGACAAGACGTGTATTAATCACAACTTGTGAATGTGTGGAATGCCAGGCCTCCACCGTGGTTCGGATTTTACGTTAAACTGTAGGTCCTCCATTTCATCTCACAATCACCCTATCATTACACATTAGCATAAGTGTGTATAACCGAACGGGTAGTAAGACGCGGTGCTAATAATAATAATAATACCTGTTCAGACTTTACACCTATGTACTAATTACGTTAGTGAGCTAGGTATGAGGAAGGCTGAATTTAGAGGAAGTGTGTCCACAATTACATGGAAGGAGAGTGGAAAATTATTTTGTAAAAACCACCCTCATTACACCCGAGTGAGATTCGAACCCCGATCTTCCTGTCATCATCAGTCTAGTCTAACACAAGACCATACGGCCACCGTAGCACGTTAAAAAAGCTTCAAGCAGGCGGAGAATCTAGCTTTCACATCCACTAAATAAAGGATACGGGGTTTTGTTCAAGTACTGTAGGCCTACTATGCGTCTCTTTTAACTATCTGCAACTTTAAATACTAATCTAATTTACAGGATGAAGTGAGTGAATTTTAGGTAAGTATGCCTGAATATACGTTCAAAGAGATGAGGGGAAAAACTTTTGATCAAATTTAGCATATTGGACTACTGTATTTACATATTTTATTGTAAGCTATACGCTTGCAACTAACATAATCATTTTAAACTTTCACCTTAACATTTAATAGTTCTGACATAAAATGGATAAGACGCCACTCTATACATTTTAAATACTGGGCTATCGACGTATATTCGAGTCATAAACGATCTCATTTCAATATTTCAAGTATTCAATTAATAGAAACTCGCATTGGTATGCACGTAGGCTAAAGTATCCATCTCGTCTAATCTTTTCGTCCGGTTACTTGGAGATCAGAGTTCGAATACCGGTCAGGTGTACTTAAGATGATTTTTTTCTAAAAAAAAGTTTCACTCTCCCTCCACGTAAATGCAGGTACATTTCCTCACTCTACCTTTATCTTTTATAACACAGTGTAATTAATATACATATATTTATGTGTGTGTTTGTGTGTGTATCAACAGAGAGGGTAGTTAGACAATTTGAGGGGAGGAAATAAACTTTTAGAACTGTTGCTATCGGTTAAAATTCTTTACAACCCACTTCAATGGCCGAATGGTCTCAGGCGTCACTCTCTTGCTAGATTGTCCTGCTAAAGACGGGTAGATCGGAGTTCAAATCCTAGTTGGTGTACTTTATGTAGCTTTTCCCTAAATGGTTTCCCACTCTCCTTTCACCCAAACGCGGATAGATTGATTATAAAATCCCTCTTTCCTCAACCCTTCCACATTAGAATAATGTATCATGTATGTGTATAGTCTGAACAGATAGTAAGACGCGGTGATAATAAAATCTTCATATGGTGACCCGAATATGTTCTATTTATCAAACAAAGGGGAGGAACATTGTAAAGAGGTGGATGTACCACGTTTTACTCCTCGTTCCCCGGTGAAAATGCTACAACGTTACTGTAATTAAATCCAGTTAGTACTGCAGTCAAAACCATTAAAGGTGGGAATTACTGGAGCATGTTAATATGTTACCAGATCAAATCACCGCTTCATCAGACAACAGACCTCGATACGCGCCCATAAAACTACATGGCTTGTTTGTAGCACCGGAACAACAAGAACAGTCTGTTGGAATAAAAGATTGACCCATATATTAGGGATAGGTTGAATTCTATATTTCTCGAATCCGAATCTTAAATTTTATTTCTAATCTCTAATCCAAATTAGAATCCGCAAATCGTTAAACGTGTACAATTTTATTTAATGCAAACATCTTAATTTTTTTTAAAGTTGTTTGAGACCAATGACAAATACTATGTTGCACAATGTCTCACTACCCGTTCGGGTTATACACCTATTTACTAATTGAGCTCATGTGCTATAGCTTAGGAAGGTTTAGTTTAGATGAAGTGTACTTGCATTTGCGTGGAGAGAGATAGAGTGGATAAACATTTATGAAAAACCTCTCTCAGTACATCCGACTGGGATCGAACCCTGATATCTCTGACATCGGCAGTCCAGTATATTGCTTGAGTGATACCTTAGACCAGCCCTGTCCAATTGGCAGCCCTCGGCATCAAATTTTGCAGCACATGACGCATTAGATAATTAAAAATTTATAACGTCATCCAGGAGATCCTTAAATATGATCAGACTTAAATTGTGTGACATTTATTATATGTATTATTTACTGTACTGTACTTCAATTATTATAATAATTTTAATTAATATATTAGTTACTAGTGTATAGGCCTATCATGTAATATTTTTATACTGTTTAGGCCTAATTTCCACGTGTGCGGCCCGAGCACTGTCTAGGAATATAAAATGAGGCCCTTAGATAACTTCAAGTTGGCCAGCCCTGCCTTAGACCATGCGGCCACTGAAGCGGGTATACATGCAATTTTTTAAAGGAAGAGTGGAAAATCCCCCCCTCCCCCCATCCCCCAACCATGCGAGGTGAAATTAAAAACCCACGCATATATTTCTAGAACACTACTTAGCTCATTTCACATTAATAAAAGACAAAAATGTTTAGTTTGACAGTGATGGGNTGTGATTTATAGGTACAAATAAAAAATAACTTTTAGAATCTAAATTGGTTTCGTGGATCCCCACAGGAATCTTTACGGACCCCATGTTGGGAACCTCTGGTCTAAGACCTAATTCTAGTATTAGACTGGACTGTCAATGATGAGGAGATCGCGGTTTGAATCCCTGTCGGGTGTACTGAGAATGTTTTTCCCTAAATGGTTTTTCACTCCATCTCCACTCAAATTCGGGTACACTTCCATCAATTTTCTACCTTCCTCACCCCTAGCACTAATTAGTACAAATTCGGATAGCCTGGACGGATAGTAATATGTGGTGGGTGCTAAAAAACAAAGAATACTAACGATTTAATCCAAGAAATACAAGTTAAGAGGTTAAGAGGAATTTAACTAGCACTAGATTGGATGGATAAATAAAATTGAGAAAAATTATCCCTAATGCATAAAAGTCAAAATTCTAAATTAGACTTCCCCATCACTGTCAATTCAGTATATTGTGAGCCTGACGCCTTATACCACCTGTCCACCATGCATGTCAAAATTACTTTCAACTAAAATCAACCAATGAGCAGTATGTCGGGGGAAAAAAAACACGTGACTTTGATGCAATCAGCAATTAGCCTGCACTATATAACCACATCACACGACTTACAAACTAATAATAATACAGACTAGCAATAGTTGTTGATGCTCCCATTGTAGTAAAACCTGTCGATGTGAACATTACCTCCGACCCTGGTAAGGGGGAGGGTGTCGCGGTCGTCGCTTGTTAAAGTGCTACTCATCAATTCCCCCTCCCCTACCACACACCTAGCACTCCCTTCCGCCCCCCCTTCCCCAACCATTCTCTTGTTAACAACCCCGCACACCCCCTACTCACAGCCCGGTCGTTGAATTAGTTCATCACGGTTGCAAGGGGTTGGAAACTATCGCTTCAGCCCTTGTTTGTGTGTATTATTAACATCTAGGGTTGGGTTCCCGGCAGGCTGGAGGACAAGTTTAATTATTTAGAATAGGGCTGATTGTAACAATTGTCTGAATCGAGAGCCCGGAGCTATATCACTGCCGACAGCACGGAGGAAAGCTATATCCTCCTTTACAGTTTATCTAATTTATCTTTCAGTGCTCAAATTTTTGTTTTAAAATAATCTGTCATTTAGTGTAGTTATAAGGAAGGTGTTTGACATAATTAAGGTTTACCTCGGTGGTATTGAGGTAAAAATGTTTGTGGGTTCAAACCCAGCTAAGGTCGGTGGATTTTTCTTGTGCCATAAAAATCCGTAGCACAACTTCCTTCGAATGGGGAGTATAACCGTCGGTCTCATGTAGATTGGGACATAAAAGAACCCTGAAATGTATGTGAAAATATCTTTTCTAGCAAAAATTGGTAGGCCCCCCTTTTGCGCTCGCTCATAGAAATTCAGTGGGGAAGGCAACGGGTAAACACCACACTTTCTTAACTTCCTTAGCACATGGGATTTCTACCAGATGGTGCAGGCAGCACTAGCCGGCCGAAGATTTTAGTGAGTGCCCATCTCTGGATGGATAGAAACCCCATCAAACTTACCTTCTGGTTGTTGATCTAAAAAAAAATACCTAATTAGAATATTAATCATGCAGCAAACCCAGCTGGTGTATTGAACTACGGCCTCCCGAGTCAGTGCCAGGCATTCAATTTATGTAGCTAACTCTAACTTTTCGTAGAATGTGAGTGGTATATAGGTTTACTACCATAAACAAGAGCCCGGTCTTTGATCACTTAAATATCGTCAAAAAATTAATACTCTAATGATATTATAAAATCCTAAAATTGACTTTAATATTTTTTAATTACATAAAACTGTAAACGAAAACTTGGAAATAATGCATGTGAATAGATCAAACAAGTCTTTCATAGATTGAAATTAAAACATATATATGAATGCATTGATAAACCTTTAGTCAATACACTCTAGTATTTCACTAAACATCAACATTGATTTACAAATACCTGCTTCAGAAGCAATATCTACCCTCAACCACAGAAATATTTTCATCTTAGTTGCAGAACTTCACTAGGAATATGAATTTTTCTCACACGAAAGTAAATAATGCACAAAGTTTATTTGAAGAATATCAAACATTTCTACAACAAAATACCGACTCACAGAAACGAAATAATCAAAATACTAGGAAACTACGACTAAAATGAATCAAGTCCATACAAAAGACCAAAATTTGAATTTGATTACTACATAATCAAATAGGCTGCGAATGCAAACTTATTCAAGCCTTTTTTTTTTTTAATAAAAATTGAATTTTATAGTACAATGCCTTCGATAAAAATTAAAACTTTGAAGAAAAGTCTAGCTTTTTTTAACCATTCAGACCTGAATTCTGATTTAATTTGATTTAGTTTTGTTTTTAACTTTTATTTCCCTTGGCAAACCTTCGCCATTCATCGTTCTTTTGGAAATTTGCTTTACTTAGTATTGTCAGCACAAGCCCGACATCAGTTGGCACTGCATTGCGGAACGACACATAGTAAAGAACAAGGGGAAACTTTTTTTCTTTGTTACGAATCGTTGTTTTGCTGCAGATAAAGCCCTTTTTTTTAAAATAAAAGGATAAATAGTGCATTGGACCACGATACTTGGCTCATTTTGTTGATAAATAAATTAAAACTATATATATATATATATATACTTCTAAAATTTGTTTTGGTTTCATTCCGTGATCGCGAACATTATTGAAAAAATTAAACTATTGTAACATATACTTCATTTTTTTTAAATCCCCCGTAGCAGTGGATAAGTGGTTAGAGTAGTAACCTCAACTTAAAGAGAGCTCAATTTGATTCCTGATGATTGACTAAAATATTTACTATTCAATCGCTATTCAATTAGTAGAAGCTAAGGTTTAAAGTGTGGTAGAATGCTTACTCTCTTAGGAAATTTATTATTTAAGTCATGTTTGGATAAGGTGTTTAAAATAGTGCACGTTGAGTAGGCCTACTCAAAAAAAAATGTTCTTAGATTAAGTTTATGGTTATGGGCGCATATGGGTGCACTTACAAGACACAGTGAACTCCGAATAACTCGTACCTTGCCTGCTTTCGAATTTCATAAAGACTGAGAAGACTTTACCCCACCGGAATTCGAACCAAAGTCTTACAGAGTGACGTTTTTAGCACCTTTAAATATTATCAAAAACTGAAACCAACATTTGTACGTTTTTGTGCGTTTTATATTACGTATTCTCATTTAAATGAGATAATCAACGTACACTTTCTGAACCGACTGATTATATCAGCACACGACTTACAAACTAACATACATTTATAACAGACAATGTACCCATCCCCCGGCAGTTAATTCATCACTGAGAAAGGGTAAACCCAAATTTATTCAAAGATAATTTTTTTTGAACATGCTAGGAATTGAACCCGAGACCCTTACTCAGTATACAGACACGTTACCGACTGAGCTAGGGTGTCAGACAATATTATATAAACTTAAGAAATAAAATGTTCATGATACCGTCATAGTTGACTGAAAGTTTTCCAATTTTGTTTTTGAACCGTGGACCGGAGATTAATACAGGCCGGGTCCATTAAGGGTTGGTTTTACCACTGAACCATTTTTATATCGTCTCTTTATAGGTGAATGCTGGCACATTTCCTTAAAGCTTGTAATTCCTATTCTATTTCTATATTTTTTATGGATTAAGCATTTGATTGCTAGAACCGGTACTAGTGTAGTTCTACAAAAATACTATAACACATTTTATTTATTTATTTTAGCATATAGTACTATATTTAAAACCGACACCTTAGTTAAGTCGGTAGCATGTATCTCTACTGAGCTAAGGGTCCCGGGTTCAATTACCAGTATGGCCCAAAAATTAATCATTGTTGAAATATGATTCACATTGATAAATTAACGACCGGGGACTGGTTGCTGTGCCTGTCCTAGTCTTAAGCTATATTATAAGGCATATGAAGCTACGACAGGCCTATCAAACCGGTAGTGGACAATATATGACTTGAATAAAAAACTGACCCAGACCATAAGCTAGAAACAGTAATGGATGTAAATTAAAGTACTATATTTCTGTGTGTGAAATAAAATATTATGAGTACAGAGAAAAAAAGGTAAAAATCCCATTTTAACTCAAAATAAGTTAGTGCTGCCATCTTCTAGACAATAATTAGAATCCACGTTAGATTATGGTTAAATGAGGTCTCTGTCATATTTAAATTAATTTAAAAAAGTATTTGTTGGTTTTCTTATGCGTTTTGAAATATAAAAGTAGTTGTTCTAAAAAATGTGTGTGACTTTCCCCCTTTTTCCCTTATAATGTTTTTTAGCGCCGCGTCTTACTACCCGTTCGAGCTATACGTCTATGTACTAATTACACCAATGGGATAAGGATTAGGAAGGGTTAATTTAGAGTAAATGCACCCGTATTTGAGGGGAGAGATAGTGAGACAATATTTAGGAAAACCACCCTCAGTGCACCCTATCGGGATCGAACCCCGATCTCCCCGTTTTCAGCAGTCTAGTCAAACACGTGATTAGTACGTAAGGTCAGGCGGCCACTGAAGCGAGTCTTACACTCTTCATATGCAAATTGCATATGAATTATTTTCAGACACGCGGACAACATTACTGTGTGTTTATATATACTCTGATTTTGGTTGGAATAACAGTTTAGAAAATTCACACATTTTTTTTGCAAACAACATTGATAATATGTTACTATATTATTTGTGTTAGTTTATAGGTATTGATAATATTTATCAAAAGTGACAGCTACATATCACATGACTTGATGAAGGAAATATTGAAATGATTTTAGTAACTTTAGTACTACCATATACTGTTCTTCCTACAAAAATCGTGCTGTATGTGTACATACATAATACACCAAGCCACGTTAAACAAACACAAAACAGCTGAATAGGGAACTGATAAAAAATTAAGTTTAATTTATGGCTCTAGTTTGGTTTTCAGTATTTCAGTAATCTTTTTTAATTTATGGAAAAATGGAAGAGATATATATAATAAATGTGTTCAAATACAGACATATATATATATGTAGAGAGAGAGACTCTATTTGAACACATTTATTTATTTAAACCGATTGGTGGGCACGCAGACAAAGTAAGCTAATTCTTCTTGTTTAGTATGGCTTGCTGGTGATGAGGATAGGGGTTCATATTCTGTCTGAATGTACCTAGGTGATTTTTCTTAATTGATTTCCTATTTTCTCTCTCCACATTTCGTCTAGATTATACTTATATTATTACAATAATGTAGATATGCAGATATCCTGGATGGCTTGTAGAATACAGAGCAGTACTATTTTAAAACTAGTAATTAGTAAACATTATTTAAATATAATTTACTATTAATAAAATCAATTTGTTTTCCTTTACAATTTTTACTAAACCTTAAATATTTTTGCTAGAAATTCAAATATCATTAGTATTATTAGCACCACTTCTTACTAACCGATCGGTTTATACGCACTTAAGCTAATGTGTAGGGTAGGGTAGGGTGATTGTGAGATGAAATGGAGGACTCTACAGTTTAACGTGGAATCCGAACCACGGTGGAGGCCTGGCATTCCACACATTCACAAATTGTGATTAATACACGTATTTTCAGAGGTGAAGGAAAGGTTTGGCAATCAGATAAATCTGTGCCGGGACCAAGGATTGAACCCCAGACCTCCAGCACAGAAGTCTAACACCTTACCCCTAGACAGCCAGGTCACCGAAATCCAACAATTAAAATGGTTCGTGTAAATGCAAATTTTTATGTATCTGTCCAAGTGGTATATTTTTTTAATAATTGATAAATACCTGACCATACCATATGTGGTTATCTTTGACTGATGATATATATATATATATTTAGGCCTATATCATCAGTAAAAAACGAATAAAAAACATACTTTTAAGAATAACAATTTTGAAAATTAATTATTATATTACCCGTTTCAGTGGTTGAACAGTCTAATACGTCAATCTGGTGCTAGACTGGCCCTTTTTTGTTTTGTTCTTAGCACTGAGTCTTACTACCCGTTCGGGCTATACGCCTATGTACTAATGTCTTAGGGATCAGGAAGGTTTAGTTAAAAGGAAGAGCATCCGCATTTGCCTGGAGGGAGAGTGGAAACCATTCAGGAAACACCCTCAGTACACCCGACCGAGATTCGAACCCTGATCTTCCCGTCTTCGGCAGTCTAGCCCAACACGGGAGTAGCGCGTTAGACCACGCAGCCACCGAAGCGGGTCAACTGACTGGCCTGTTAAAATGACGGTGAGATCGGGGCTAAAATCCTGGTCAGGACTACTGAGGGGGATTTTCCCTAAATGGTTTTCCACTCTCCTTCCACGCAAAATTCAGATACATTTCCTCTAAAATGCTTCCTTTTTTAATCCCTACCCCAATTAGAGTAATCATTAATGCATATGGCCTGAACAATTAGTAGGACGTGGTGATAATTAAAAAAAACTCAATATTATCTCAAGGTGAAAAAAAACATATTTACAATAATTTCTCTATATAATAAAGTAAAATACTTTTTCATCTGTGCGTACAGTGAAGTTAAACACAACACAGGAGTGCCTGGTAGGATCGTGAACTGTATCAGTTGGGTTTAAACAACGAGCATTATAAAGGATATATATGTGGTAATTCAACATTGATAAGCCCATGGATGAATTTATAGCCGATCGTTAATCATTGCTTTAGTAATGAAAGAGATACCACAGTTATTTATCGTTGTTTGCAATTGGATTGTTACTGAAGAGGTTCTGAATTTAGGGGTGGCTATTTTACTCGTATTGGACTGGATAGAGCCTTTAAACGTAGAGTTATACATATATATATTATTCATGCATATACTGTATGTACAGTAATGGTAAAATAACACACCCGCTTCAGTGGCCGAATGGTCTAAGACGTCCTACATGTATTAGGCTGGCCTGCTGTAGATGGGGAGATCAAGCTTCGAATTCCGGTCGGGTCTACTGAGGGTGGTTTTTTTCTAAATGTTTTTCCACTCTCCTTCCACGGAAATTCGGGTGATTATTTCTAAAATACTTCCTTCTTCATCCCTTCCCTATATTAATTCCCGATATTAATATAATCACATACTTGTAGCCGACGATTTCCGCCAAGTCCATCATAGACTCTGCCTTAAAATATGAGTGAAGAATGACCCAGGGCACGGAACGAATCCTGGATAGCTCAGTGGTTAGAGCATTGGCGTACTAAACCAGAGGTCCCGGGTTCGATTCCCGTGTCCAGGTGTCATTTTTCAATTTTCAGAATATGATATCTAGTGGATTAATTTCCCACTAATAAGCATAAATAATAGCTCCGGCTATTAATTCATATTAATCCTTAAGGTATGCAAATAAATTAAAATGTTACATATCATAAGTCAAGATTAGACTTTTCACTAAATTATTTTAATTTAAAACGTCTATTAATTAAAAAGTGAATGTGTAAATTTTAAAACGAAAATTTGTAAGGAATAAGTATTAGAAATGAAATGTTTATCAGTGTAATTTAATTATAAAAAGATGATGGGGGGACATAGTATTAGAGTTTCTAGAATAAAATACTATTACCTTCAAGTAGTTTGGCAAACTTTTAAGTTAACAGTTGACGGACCCGCTTCGGTGGCCGCATTGTCTAAGGTGCTAATCTCACAATAGACTAGACAGCTGAAGACGGGGAAAGCGGGGCTCGATCCTGGTCGGCTGTACTAAGGGTGTTTTTTCCTAAATGTTTTTAATACTCTCCCCTCACACAAATGTGGGTAAACTTCCTATCAATTCAACCCTTCTAATTCCTAGCACTATTAGCGTAATTAGTACATAAGCGTAGGCCTATAAACCGAATGGGTAGTAAGTCGCGATGCTAAAAAAAAGCATGGGAAAATCCTATCTCATTTTTACTTGCTATTTAGTTGCATTATTTATGTGTATAGTTATGTAATAATGTGATTTAGTGCCACCAATGGCTATAAGTGACTCATCATATAAGATAAGGTAACAGGACTAGGAGAGTGAACTCTAAGAGAATCTTAATACTCACCAAAATATTAGGGTGGAAACACCCTCACATTTGCGGAATATGATATAACCCCCGAATAATGCGCGAATGTGCTAACCTCTCTCCTGACCATTCCAATATTTTCATCTCCACTCACAGAAATGAACGCGACTGTGAAATACGGACTTAACTCACTCCAATCAAATCATCACTTGTACCAGTTTTGATCCAAACTATTTAACACGAAGGGAAAACGTTTTTGATGAATCGTGTTTTCCAACGTCAAATATTATTGCAGCCGTGAGAACAAATGTTTTGTAGGGTGGAACGGAACGGAGGGGGTGGTGGGAGAAAGCTTGCATAAATCCCGTTCTGTCTGATACACACAACCCTCACGCTGATGGTGGAAAAGGGTTGACATGTTCCACGACAGTAAAACATGATTTAATCAAACAAAGAGGGTTGGATTTACAACGACAGTAGTATCCGCAAATATCGGTACGCAAGAGTGGACCTTATTTAACTATTAATTGAATTCTGTGGCAGTTGTATTTACACGTACCCTAACAGGTATGGCGAAAGGGGGGGAAGAGGGGTAAGTTGATTAACACTGAAGTGTGCTTTAACCTGTTGCCAAATTTTAAAAAAATATTTTTTTGCATGTTAATATATCTAAAATCTGTTAAATGGTTTGTTTTTTTTACTTTAGTAATGAAATAAATATGTGTTTTAAAATATGTTTTGTTTGTCAAAAAAAAATTTTTTTTTGCACAGCTTCACACACATTCATTTGTCTCGCTTACCCGCATCGGTGGGAACGCGAAGTAAACGTCAAGCTTGTCTAGTATAGATTTCCAGAAACGGGGAGGTCAGGGCTCGAATCCCAAACAGGTTAATTATTCCTAAATGGTGTATCACTCTCTTTTCACACAAATGCGGGTATATTTCTTCTATATTCTGCCTTCCTTATTACTAACCCATTTGTGTATATAAGTGCTAATACACCTGACGGGTAGTTTGTAATAAAATTAAAGATGAAGCACACCACCAGCCGAGATATTATTTATTCGCGATAGCTTTGGCCTTTAATGACAGTTCAAAAGGTAAGTTGACCCATTCGTCTTCAATTTTTGGGGACAGTCTTCGAAATAAGACTTATCTCCGGGACTAATTTGATCCCCAATTTTGTCCACTATCTGAGAAATAAATTAACACAATTTAATATGTTCATGGATTGTATAAAATATTTTAATCAACTTAGTTTCTAAGAAGTTAAAATTTGTCAACAATATAGGGCCTACATAATGGCCAGCGAAGAGTACTTCTCCCTCATTCCTAATTTTTATCTGAACTTGTGCTCTAACTGTATTTATGCTATTTCACTAATGTCTTGCACAATATTTCATAATTTTCAAAATACATTTCATATACTTAATTTATTGGCTCTATCCAAAAATACTAAAATAAAGATTATAGCTATAGGAAGTATTGTGTATAATTTAAATATAAACTACCTTCTCACTCTTAATTATATATTATTATATTCCTCTCTCTCTCTTCGCTGTGTGTATTTAATAAGCTGACATAAGCTCAGTCACTTTGCAGTTGGTTGAACGCATGTGGCTCTGTAATGATAGATCACTGAGTGACATGACATTAGGCGGTAATTAGCTCATCAAATGGGTGTAGAGTAATTAGTAGGGAAGTTCAGTTCAACGTGACATAGTCATCTGTAGTGACATTAACAACGGTGGGGTTGAGTGAGCGATTGGTAAGGGATCAATTCATGACTAAGTATAGTGGGTGACCACAGATGCAATAGACCTACTGTTCGATTCCAGGTAGTTCTGTTGGAGCTATATAAATATTTGAAGACCAGTTCATCCTGATATTTAATTAGTAAATATCAAGAAGTGGACTTAGGTTTAGTGTAAGGCGTATTTTGTTGGTTAAATTAGTTTGTAAGTCGTGTGGCGATATAATAAACGTTTTTATAGAGTTCAGCTTGAATATCCTAATATCAATTGTAAAATAAGTATAATAATTTATTTGTTGACCTCTTTTGCGTGTGAATTCCTGGGTTCTAGTTTAAATAATAATGAATATAATTAGCCATTATGTTATTTAAATTAGAGGTCGTGCACTTCACTAGAGTAGAGAAAGTAGGGGTGAACCAAAAATAGGAAGTCACTTTCAGTGCACCCAGACAGGTTACGAACCTAGAATGACGGCCAACCAACTTCATTGGCTGCATGGTTTGAGGCGTCGCTCTCCTGTTAGACTGAAGACGGGAAGACTGGTGTTCAAATCCCAGTCTGTTTTACTGAGGGTGATTTAATCTAAATTGTTTCCTTCTCTCCTTCCACTCAAATACCTAAAGGCAATATCTAGGTTCGAACCAGGCCCCTCAGTATCAGGAGTCTATATCGATAATATCTCGGCTACTGAGACAAAATGCAGAGTCCAATTTTCATGGAAATAACTTAATATGATAACTAGAAAACTTACTATATTTATTTTTAATTTTCACGTTTTCATACGTCAAGTCATGTTATGGACAGTTGTAATTTTTATAGATATTTTATCAATATATATCAAATGCCACTAATAATAATAATACATTAAAAGATGTTGACAGCAAAAAAAATTGTTTTTATATTATTAAAGGTTCTTCCAACCAAAATCCTACTAATCTAAGTAAAATTAAATCGACAAAAACTTGACTTATGTTTATATTATATTAAAATATAATAAATATGACTAATGTCTAAGCCATTTGTCGATTGCCAAAGCCTCACTCTGATTCTATTCTAATAAAGGTCACAAGATAAGACAAGAAACTCACGCGAAGGTTTCATTACGGTTAACGTGATCAGAATTATTGCTTGAAAGACGTTACGTAACTTTTGTTTATCCCTCGTAGAGCCCTGCATGCAAAATATCAATCAAGTTATTGATGAAGGCAATTTACTTTGCTGGGTTTTTACAACGTGATATCGGTAAAGTAGACAAAGGTGGCTGTGTCTCCGGTGGAAGTGTATTTGGGACAGTATTTTTGCAGTTTTTATAGCAAAATATATGTTTAGCCAAAACAAATAATATATTGCTCCAGTAGAAACATACAGTAGAGTTTAATTTTCTTCACATGGTGATATCAACATTTGTTGAATATCTGTCTTTAAAGCGACAATAGATGAGAAACTTTTTAAATGAAGATAAAAAGTTTTCATTAAATTCCAGGACACACTTGACAGATATTCAAGAACTGTTGATATCACCATGTGAAGAAAATAATAGTCCAGGTTAGAGAGGAAGAACATTCATTTCTTAAAATAAATTAACCATACACTTTCTCAACGTGATAATTAGGAGAAAAACTGTGGAAATTGAATCTATATACTTTGGACTAAATCGGCTTGTAGCTTTTACGTTAAAAAAATCATAAAAATGCCGAAAACTAGTATTTTCACTTTTAATGTGTGAAAAAAATTATTTTTTAAAAAAACAAAAAATACAATGATAGCGCTTAAATAGACGAAAAAATTAGTTCCAGTCAATTGAAATCGGTTCACAACTTTTTTCAATAAAAAATAAAAAACTGCGAAAAATTGCCATTTTTTATATTTAATTACAGGGGTTGTGATTACCATATGAACTTGTTTTGGGGCTTAAATTGTAGCTATTGTTGGTTACTACCAAAAATAAAAATTTCGTACAAAATTAATAATAACTTTTTGCGGAAATCGTGAGTATGTAAAAACAGGTGTTCCCGAAAAACTGCTTGGAATAGGCCGATAATGGTCATAGAGTGCTTTTTCAAAGCGCTATTTGTTCGCGAAGAGTTTATCTACAACCCCCATATAATGGAATGTAAGTAGGGTCCGATTTAATACCTAAAAAACGCGTCTGAAAACCGGGGTGTTTATTGCTTCGGGCGCTCGGGCGTGCGAGCGAAGGAGAAGTGGTGACGTGGTGGGGGACGCCCCTTTGGCCAATTTAAGATGTGCAACACCCAATAAAATGTCAAAAATTTTAATCAGAAGTCGAAATTTTAATACGAAGTGTTTACACTTGTGGACCCAATATTGATATTTTTTATCGGTCCAAACATACAAATGAGGACATTAATTCTTTAAAAATAAAATTATAAAATTTATAACTGGGACTCAAAAAAGGTTTTACATAAATATAGTGCAATTTATGCTTGTGTTTGCTTGTGTATATTATTTCGTTTCACATATATATATAGTTTTGAGTAAATATCTCTATGTTTAAACAATAGAGCGAGAAAGTCCATGCAGAGTTCCGTGCCTTTATTTTTTACTAGCTATGGTGGCAGAATGATATAAGGCAGCTTTACTCAAATTATGCTCCTCGGAATCCTGGGGCTCCTAAAGACCTCTTCAGGGGCTCCTTGAGACTTTAAAATCTTTATGAGGCTGTATTTTTTTAAATATACTTCAACTTTAAATAAAATATTATAAAATATAGAATGCAGAAAAATAAGTCTGATTCCAGTTATTCTATTAAGTCAAATATTTAAAAAAAATTGAAATAGTAAAACATATTTTGTGTTTAAAAAATATTTTTTAAAGTTATTTACTATTAAAATTCAACTAACTAATAAATACATATTTACAAAATTTCTCAAAGCTGTAAATTCTAATGCGGTAAATATCAACAGATAGAATCCACATAAGCAAAATCTTTTTGGGACTACACAATATTTTTTTAGGGCTTTAAAGGGTTCCAGAGTTTCAAAAGTTTGAGAACCACTATACTGCTGGTGACTAGGAAATTGGGGTTAGAATTCTAGTCGGGAGTACTGAAGGTAGTTTTTTTTCAAAATGGTTTTATTTATTCTAATTTCACGCAAATATGGGTGCACTTTCTCTAAACTTGACCTTACTTATCCTTAACCCATTAGCGCGATTAATGCATAGAAGTATAACCCAAATGGGCGGTAAGACGTGGTGCTAAAATATATGTATATTTTTTTTATGGAGATAACTAAGTTTCGTACACATCTTTTTTCTCCTTTAACACTTTGCTGATGTCACATAATTTTATTTCTTCTCGCGGCGGGAGATTACAACGAGAAGGCTGTACAAACTAAATACAAAATAACCATTTCTTAAAATGTTGATGCACATCTCAATTTTCAGCATCTACTAGAACTGAGAAATAATGGTTAATGTACCATTTATGAGTAGTTTAATAGTCAAAATTACTCCGAAGTTTCTATCGAAAAAGCTACTCATTTTTTGCTGTTGACTTTTTCATCTCATTAAATTATCCGTCCTAGATATCAACATTTAATTACATTAGCGAGATAGGGTTTTGATGAATGTAGAATTTATAAGAAATATGTCTGCACTTGATTAGAAGAGCCCTGAAAAAATAGGTTAATAATTAGACATACTGTCGGCCTCGATGGTTTTGGGGTAAAGTGCTCGCCTCAGGACTCGATGTTCATGGGTTCACACCCATCTGGAGTCTTTGGATTTTTCCTTGAGTGACACAACTATGTAGCACAACTTCCTTCTAAGGGGAATTGAAGCCATCGGTCCCATGTCGATTGTGACGTAAAAGAACCCTAGAAGGTATGTGAAAATACCTTTCCAAGCAAAATTGGTAGACCCTTTCACTATTGCTCATAGAAATTCTCGTGAAGTGATATAATCAGTTGGTTCAGAAATTGCAAGCTAAATACCTCAAATAAATAAAATAAAATAATTAAACATATTATTATGTTTGTATTTTTCCAACTAAAGCAACAAGTAGTTCTACGTGTACAAATTATGCAATGCAATTTATATATTACACTTATATAAGTGTTTTTAAATCTGATCTATTGTATTGATCAGCAATAGGATGATATTAATACGGGCATGCGTTGTATTATTCCCACCTTTTTAATGTGTGTAAATATATATATGCTACACTCCCTAATTTTAACACATACATCTAGTTGTTGGTTCAGTTGAAAAAAATACAAAAATAGTAATAATATATTCAATTATTAATATATAATATGCTACATGGTTTTGTACACGTAAGCCTACTTGTTGATTCACCTGGAAAAATATAAAAACAATAATGATATATTTAGTCATTAATTTATCTAGATGTTTGTATACAAACATATTAAATGACCCTATTACGGCCCAAGTCTATATTAGAGCTCACAGATTAAAGGCTACCCCTATAAATCCAAGTAAAGGATCTATATTATTTGTCCGTCAGTCCGTCGTCCCAGGTGCTGAGGTAGATTACCACGGAGTGAAACATAATGAACGATGATCCACCACGAGTAGGGGTAGGGGGGGGGAGAAGCATTAACCTGATTACTTCTCGTGGAGACGGTGGCGCCACGCCGTGTGTCAGTGGGTGGGTGGAGGGGGGTGTAAGCTTCTCTCTCGTGCTCACTCGCTAGTTTGGGCGGTGGCCAATCGTCGTCTTTTGTCGGCCGGGGTTGAACGTAACTCACCCCCCCTTCCCCCTCCAACCTGACACCTCCTTCCTTCACGTTTAGTCTATAGATGAGAGTCACGATCTATAGGGCCGTTCAGATTGACCCCACTTCCACCCTGGGTCGAACCACAAAGGTTTAATCACATCTCGACGATTGTGTACGCTCTCATCAGATATGAAATATATATATACACACAACCACAATATAGGGGTCACAGACCAGCAACGTTTATTGAACTATAAAAGGCATTGAACCCAGACTAGATTGAATTATCGATGACGAAGAGATCGAGGTTCGAATACTGGTCGAGTGAACTAAGGGTGGTTTTTTTACATTTGATTTATTAATAGATTTTCCACTCCCTCTTTAAATAAGGGTGTATTTTCTCTAAACTACTCCAGACCTCGTGTACGATACGGGTGGCTAGCGGCAAGCGGTAGAGAGGTAGAGTGGCGCCGCTCAAGTTTTTCTTTGTTCTGTTTGATGCGAAGAGCGACATTTCCTGACTATGACAGAAGAGAGCGGCAGGGCGTCACCTCTTGACGCTCGAGACATAACATTTTTGGTTGCCGCCCTGGTTTCAGTCCACTTCGAGATGTCGTCAGTGAACATCTCATTTTAACTGATTTAAGTCTTCAATTTTTGTGTATTAATTTTTCCAAATTTTAATATCGTGTATTTAAATTTTTCTTTTTTTTTTTCTGTTGTCTGATGTGTTGTATATGGTCAGAAATAGAGTGATATAAATACTAACATTAACTATACATTTTATTCACACCGTTTATTTTATGTGAAATATGTTCAAAATTCAACATGACTGAAATGTAAAATAGAGATAGATTCCATAGTTCTTATTTACAAACTTTTTAGTCAATTTATAGAGTGCCCACACTACAAATTAGTTCTACCAATAATGTTACATTTCGTTAGTTCTTTAAAGCGCGAGTTATTTCATAATCCAGCTACAGATGTATACTTTGTGTGTATAAAAAAAACCTCTTGCATAATTCCTCGGACCCAGCTGCCCCTGCGGTATTAAGAGATTTGAACGCTTCGAACCCCTTCCCCCTTTACTCCTCAATCACCCTCACTGTTCGCTTACTCTACCCCTCACGTCCCAGACTATTAAACTCCGGAAATCCACCCCCCAAAAGCCATACAAACCGTCTGCACCAGCCTCCATTACGTCCACGTGACATGTCGCCCTCGTTTAGGTCTATGCTCTAGATACGGTACGCTGATATCAAAAGCGAAATTCGACCTTATTGAATTTATCAACGTGTGCGAAATGTGCCATTTCTAGATCAGAGAGAGCATGGTTCTATTTTCCGCTGATGTAAGGTGGACTTTGGTGTTTGATCGAATATTGAGTGTGTCATATTTAGCAATGAGATGATCTTAGATGTGGTTTAAAATAGATAGGCATGGTTTGATATTTGGTTGAAAGTGAGTTTGTCATATAGATCAATGAGATAGTCTTAGATGTGGTTTTAAAAGAGAGGGGTGGAATTCTGTTTGGACAATGAGGTGAATCTAATTAACAGGATTAATTATTAAAGCTCTGCTACAATACAAAAATTATATATGTCATTATTTTTATAATGTTATCAGATTAAATTATTCCTCCAAACAGTAGACTTAACTAACCGATCATCTAGCACGCCTGTCTTTTGTCCCATGCTTCCTATCAATTTCCTTAATAAACTATTATTATATTATTATTATTATCATTCTACTAAAGATGTTAATTTGGCTGTAGATAATTTTACCAATTTGGTCCAAAGGAAAATCAAAACGCATATTCCTCAAATTACTATTCGTAATTCATCCAAATATCCCAATTGGTTTTCTTCTACTATTAAATACTATGTTAGGAGAACATACAATTTTTTTTTCAAAAGGTTTAAACAAAAAAATAATAATAAATTCTATTCCCATTTTTCTCACTTTCGTAAATTAGTTAAAACTATTTTTACTATAGATAAAGCCAATTGGATGAACTCAATAGAAAATAGTATTAAATGCAAACCCAAGTAAATTGGGAAATTTGTTAAAAATAATCGTGTGAATAAAGTTTAATAGCAAGATTATAGCGGATCCTTTATTAATTGCAAATGAGTTTGAAACATACTTTCATTCTCTGTATAATTCAGCCTTACTTGTCTTACCCTGCCCAGTTATTGAAACTAACGTATCCTTGTATCCATGCCACATTAGACCCTTGGATGTAGCTAATGCTAAAAAAATAGTTGAGTTCTTCTAGATGTGCTGGGCCTAATGGAATTCCAAGCTTTATCGTTAAAGGCTGTGCCAACATTTCCAGCCCGTTGTTAGCCCATATCTTTAACAATAACCTGTTGAATTAAACTTTTCTCCTTATATGGAAACAATCTGTTGTTATACCTATTTATAAAAAAGGGGCAAAAAATTTTTGTAACTATAGACCAATTTCTCTATTAAATACTTTCTCTAAAATATTCGAGAAAATAATACATGAGCATAAGTTCCACCATCTAAAGAACAAATTCTCCAATAAACAATATGGCTTTATAAAAAATAAATCTACTGTCACAAATCTAGTAGGTAAAGTTTCTGGGACATGTTACCCCTCAAGTATCTGCCCAAGGCCAATTTGATACTATTTATTTCGATCAAAGTAGGACATTTGATTCATCTCACCATAATATTATACTCTCTAAACTTTGTAATTTTGGCTTATCCCCCTCATATGTAAATTGGTTTATCAGTTATTTACATGAAATATATTTCACCATTAAAATAGATTCTCACTCCTCCAACACATTTTCAGCTCCTTGTGGTGTACCTCAAGGTTCTAATTTAGGTCATCTTCTCTTAAATGTGTTCATTGATGATATTGGCAAATATTTAACATCATCTAGTTATTTACTCTTTGCGGATGATGTGAAATTATTTAAAATTATCACATCAACTGCGGATTGTATAGACTTACAAAACGACATAAATGGTATTTTACAATGGTCTCTTGATAATAGAATGTCTATTAATACATCTGAGACAAAATCTATATATTTCACTAGGGAAACTAATCTCATATTTTTTATTTATAATTTGGACAGTGATAACATAGTTCGCTCCAATTATATAAATGATCTTGGTGTTCTCCTGGACAATAAACTCTACTTCCACTATCATGTTGATAATATAATATCCCAATCATTGAAATTAATTGGACTTGTTAAATTTATTACCTAATCATTTAAGAAAGTTGACTGTTTTTTATGTCTGTACTAACCTGGTTAGATCCAAGCTATAATATGGTACTGTTGCTTGGAATTCCATCACCTTAACTGACTCTCTCAGGTTAGAAAACGTAAAAAAAAAAGTCCTTCGTGCTTTGATCAATTCTTTACTAACCAGATTTATTATGACTATGACAGAATTCGAAACCTATTAGGGTTCCAAACTCTCCACTCGCGTCGACTTTATTGTAACGCCCTTTTTGTTTTTAATATTTTCAATAACTTAATTTCTTGTAGATTTGCCCTCGATCACGTCTTGTCCTTTCTCGGGCCTATCGCAATCCTAAATTATTTTTTTCTCAACAACTCTTACAAGATGAGCCTTATAGGCCGTTGTATACACAGCGCTAACTCCAGATTTGTTGAATTAGACTTTTATCACAAAAGAAAAGCCAAATTCAGAGAGTTATTTAAGGAACTCCCTTACAACTAATTTAATTTGTAGAGGCTCTGCCTCAAATACTTTAATTTACATTTTTCTGTTTTATTATTTGCGTATTGTTACGGCTTTTTAAATACTTATCCTTTGACTACTCTCATGTTTGTTATTTATTATTTTTATCATTTATCATTAGTATGTCATATTTTTTGTAATTATTCATCAGTATGTATCATTATTTAGTTACTATCGATTATTTAATTGTGTTATCATACGTGTTTGTATCATACTTGTGTACTTTTCAGTGCTGGTCTGTTATAGGTCTCACGACTGTTGGCCAGCACTATAATAAAGGAAATTGATATTGAAATTGAATTTATTATCATCACCACGTATATTTACCTTTTTGGTGTGTACGCATATATGTTTACTCTAAGGGGCTAGGGATGAGTAAGGAAGCATTTTAGAGGTAATATACCCGCATTTGCGTGGAAGGACAGTGTGAAAACATTTGGTAAAAACCTCACTCAGTAGATCTGACTGGAATTCAAACCCCGATCTGCCCATCATAGATAGACCAGTCTAACACGAGAATGACGCCTTAGACCATACAGCAATTATTAAACGTGTTAAGCTGCTTTTACTATCTTCGATACTAAACAGAATAAAAAATAAATAAAAACCATTTAACCATGAATGTCTGGTAATTTAAAAAAAAGCGTAGGCGTACCGGTAAGTGCTTGAATTAAGGTGTCCGTCTCATCATATATGAATCGTTAGTGACGGATGTAAATGTCATGGTTTGAAACCAGTTGGAATGTAGTAGGTGGATTTTATCCCGAAGTGGTTTCCACCACCCTCCCATCACATAAAGACTGGTACATTACCTAGAAATACTTTCTTATCCATCCCTATTACATTAATTTTAAAAAATACATCTATACCGGATGGTTAGTAAGACTTGAAAAACGTAATTAATGATAGTATTTAGTTTTAGTAAAACTCCACGGTGTGAGCCCACAAACGAGCTATACCAACCGAGCGGCCACCGCTGTCAGTGATCGTAGTGCCAACATTGGTAGAGGGTGTCATCACAAAGAGCTCTCCAGCAGTTATTCTCAGTTTTCTAAACTAGAGCTGCTACTTCTTTATTCAGGTAGCTCCTCATTTGTCCTCACAAGGCTGAGTCTGACCGTGTTCCAGACCCTCTGCTTCACAGATACATTTTAAAAGCGCTGGGAATCAAACCCGGAACTTCTGGATCTGTAGCTTATATTTTAAAGAGAATATTTTAGATGTGTTTAGTAAATATATAACAAGAATTACTTTAGTCACACACATTTCCCCAACTAAAGTTTACTTATACATGTATCTGATTCAAACATTTATTTTAAAATATAAAATCGCTCGTTAGTGTAACTATCCAACGTTCTCCTGTTCACAATAACCAGCAGCTGGTCGAACAACAGCTTACCAGTGAGCTGGGTTTCCAATTCCCTCGGCTTCTGTTCCAAAACTAATTAACGAAACTCATTACCACGCCCTTGGGGCTTGTCAAAAAGTTTCTTGCCACTGCTCAGTTCAGTTCACAAATTGCGCGGTTGTTGGTTCGACCCTTTAGCAAGAATATAACGACTAGCTTGTTTTCTTGAGAGTTGATATCAGGCCAAGAAGGGACTATGTCACGTGAGGTAAGACTGGGATGAAAAGGGACTATGTCAAGTGAGGTAAGACTGGGATGAAAAGGGACTATGTCAAGTGAGGTAAGACTGGGATGCAAAGGAACTATGTCAAGTGAGGTAAGACTGGGATTAAAAGGGACTATGTCAAGTGAGGTAAGATTGAGATGAAAAGGGACTATGTCAAGTGAGGTAAGACTGGGATGAAAAGGGACTATGTTGAGTGAGGTAAGATTGGGATGAAAAGGGACTATGTCAAGTGAGGTAAGACTGGAATTAAAAGGAACAATGTCAAGTGAGGTAAGACTGGGATGAAAAGGGACTATGTCAAGTGAGGTAAGACTGGGATGAAAAGGGACTATGTCGAGTGAGGTAAGATTGGGATGAAAAGGGTACTATGTCGAGTGAGGTAAGATTGGGATGAAAAGGGACTATGTCAAGTGAGGTAAGACTGGGATTAAAAGGGACTATGTCGAGTGAGGTAAGATTGGGATGAAAAGGGACTATGTCAAGTGAGGTAAGATTGGGATGAAAAGGGACTATGTCGAGTGAGGTAAGATTGGGATGAAAAGGGACTATGTCGAGTGAGGTAAGATTGGGATGAAAAGGGACTATGTCGAGTGAGGTAAGATTGGGATGAAAAGGGACTATGTCGAGTGAGGTAAGATTGGGATGAAAAGGGACTATGTCAAGTGAGGTAAGACTGGGATTAAAAGGGACTATGTCAAGTGAGGTAAGATTGAGATGAAAAGGGACTATGTCAAGGGAAGTAAGATTGAGATTATAAGGGACTCTGCCAGGTTAGGTAAGATAGGGCTTAAAAAGAACTATACTAAGTGAGGTAAGATTGAGAATTCTTGAAATCTAAAATGATTAATCTTAATCATTTATCATTATCACTAATAATATTAAAAAGTTATGTTAAAAGTTACATCAACACAAAGATTTAAAATGAATGAATAAATTTATATCTAAAAATTCTAGGTTGGATCTAGTGTTTGAATCAAAAATAATATTATGTATATTTATCTTTAAATCTTGACCAAGAACTTTAGATTCGTACATTTATTCTAAATTGCTTACCTGATTCCTATCAATAATAATAATAATAATAATAGCCATGGGGTTAAAAAATTATAAGAATAAAAAAAAATTACTCTAAGACGTGGGTATAACAATTGTTGTTTACCCTGGACGGTAGAACTATTATTCTCCTACATGGTATGAACCTGAATTCGAGCTATATCGATCGAGCGGTCGTCACCCATAGCAATGATAGTGCCAACATTTGAGGATATAGGGTGTCATGTGGTCAGTAACACGAACCCTTCGACCGTTAATATCAGTTTTCTAAGCCGTAGCTGCTACTTATTTATTCAAGTAGGACCTAATTTGTCCTCACCAGGCGGAATTTGACCCAGTTCCAGACCCCGCTACTTCACATATAAATTTGGGAAGCACTGGAGATCGAACCAGGGACCTCTGGATTCGTAGCCAGGAGATTTAACGATTAGACTAAAGAGATATTATTGCTAGAGTTATGATACCTTAATCAACTATACTTTTGCCCTATTTTATAATAATGGAACACCATAGTGGAACAAAGTAAGGTACCTTTAAGGGTATTAAATGAAGGGTGCAATTCTTTAAACTTTTGTGCATAGTGTTATGAAATAGATATATATAGGCTATATATATATATATGTATATATATACATGTATATATATATGTATATATACATATATATGTATATATATGTATATATGTATATATATGTATATATGTATATATGTATATATATATATGTGTATATATATATGTATATGTATATGTATATATATGTATATATGTATATATGTATATATGTATATATATATGTGTATATATATATGTATATGTATATATATTTGGTAGACTATTTTACAGATAGACATTTCTCATCTATAAATAAATAATTTTTGATGAATTTAAAAAATATATATATCAACGTTTTGTCGAATTATACTTTTTTTTTTTCATTTTGAGCGAAACAATATTCTCACAAAAAAAAACAGATTTCCATTATATACAACAAGTCTACTGAGGGGGAAAATGTCACCGCAGAGGAAACTAATTCAATTGAGAGGAAGATAAAAAAGGGGGGGGGAATGTCAATATGATTGCGTGACGTAGATGAAACCTTGTTATCGATAACCTGAGGAACGTGATGGATTTCAATTAAGTTGCGAGCGGATGGGAACAAACACGGACTGTGGTCTAATAGATAATTTTTTTTTTGTAGAGAGGAAGGAACAAGATCTGGATATAAAATTACATTATATTAGATTTGTATTTTATGTTCCGTACAGTGACAGAAATGTATCTGCAGCTTAAGGTGGGGTTGAAGGGGACGCGAGAAAAGGTCAGTGTTCTTTCAGTTTTTATGGTAAAACATTTTTTTGGTCTAAAATAAATAAAATATTGCTCCAGTACAAAAAGAGAGTTTAATTTTCTTCACATGATGATGCCAACAGTTCCTGAATATCTATCATGAGCATAGCGACACATTATCTAACAAACTTTTTAAATGAAGATAAAAAGTTGTCATTAAATTCCAGAACACCCTTGACAGATATTAAAGAAATTTTGAGGTCACCATGTGAAGAAAATTAAATTATATGTTTGTACTGGGGCAATATTTTATTTATTTTGGTCCAAAAAATTGTTTTGCCATAAAAACTGAAAAAACACTGGCTTTTTCTTGAGTCCCCTTCCATCCCACCTTAAGTTATCTAAGTTTATTATGACATTGTTCATATTAATTTAGTCCAATTTTTATGTGAAGAGCCTTTTAGAAAATAGAAACATATTTTTTTTGCTATTGTGATAAAGTTTCACAAGCTATAGTTGAAGATCAAATGATTTGAAGTGTGAATACTGAAAAGTAGACCTAATAGCTTTTATAGCTGTCAGAAAAGGTTATTCCTAATAAAATTGGTTTGTACCTGTTCTAACTATCTGTATCTCATACTAATTAATTAAATCCCTGACCAGGGGTAATGTAGTCTAAGGCGTCAGTCCTGTCTTGTACAGTTTGCAGGTGACAGAGATATTATTGTTCAAATTATGGCCGAATATGTTGATGTAATTTGTCCTAAATTGTTTCTCGCTTGCCCTCTACGCCAATACAGATATACTTCCTTTAAGATTAAACCTTTATATTTCTTACCTCATTAGGGAAAATATATTTGGATAGCCCGGATAGGTATTAAGACCTATTGCACGATAAAGATACTCAAAGAGAAAGGCTGGGGAAAAATATATTCCAAGGAAATGCGTTAAAATTCCCCTGGTGAGAGGATAGTAAAAATTAATAGAGAAAATATATCCAATTTACCCCTCCGGTGTTGTAACTTCGGTCTCCTGGATCAGAATAAAGCACAATAGCGTGTCACCTAACCTATCTTCTTCTTAAGTCAGTTGGTTTGATTCTATTTTTATTCACCTTTCTGCTGGCTAGTTCTGCCTGCACCATCTGGTAGAAATCCCATGTGCTAGGGGAGTTCATAAAGTGGTGGTTACCCGTTGCCTTCCACACTGAATTTCTATGAGCGAGCTCGAAAGAACCCACCAATGTTGCCGGAAAGGTATTTTCACATAATTCCCAGGGTTATTTTACTTGCCACAATTGACATGGGACCGACGGCTTTACTTTCCCTCATAATTAGGTTGTGCTACGAATTTTTGTCGGTCAAGAAATATCCGTCAATCCCGGTTCTAGAAGTTCAACTGGCCTACAATAATTATATTACACTCTGTCGTTTATATATAGAACTCACGAATGAATAAAAGCAAAGACCGGCCTCTTGTTCTAGCTGTCAAAGTTCCTGGCTGCTAATCTAGAGGCTCCGGGTTTGATTCCCGGTGGTATCTTAGGTATGGCTGCCATGGCTTGGCCAATTGGCCTTAAGTTAGGCTTAAGAATCCTACTGGTACCAAATAATCATAGCCGTCTTCATCATCTCTATCAGTGGGGTGAAGTAACCTCACCTACATTACGTCCCAACTTCAGAAGACTGTTACATATCTGCACTGTCTGTATAAGAGCTGGAATATCTAGCCGACAAACAAACCCTGGTCGTATACGCCNCAGTGAAATAATTTTCATTTTTAAAATTTCAAAACTTAAAATGTAAGGTTTTTAATACTCTATGGACATGCTATTATTTTCCATCACTATTTTGTCGTGAAATATATTTTGAAATATGGAGGGATCCCGGACGTGCGCACCGTGACTCAACGCTCCGGTAGCCGGTCCACCTGGTTATTTTGTTAAGGCCTTATTTTAATTTAATCTGTTAGTTCAGACTTTGTAGCTTAGACCGGGTATTTTCGAAGGTTAACCAAGTATATAAAGTAGAGTAAAACCCCGGTGTGTGTTGACATTGCTTTTTTACTCTTTTTTTTTATATTGTATGGTATTACTGACCGGGAGGAACATGACATACAGCTCGGCAGCTGGTATGTAGACAATTCGACATTCTGAGGGTACAGGGCGTTGCCTAGGATACACCTATGAAGGTTGTCTACACGTATCCACAGTAATTTGATGATAGTGACTTTGGAAGTGTGGAGCCAGCACTGATCTTAAACTTAGCTTGAACCTAATTTACCAACCCCTGGTGACCGTTGGGATAATTCCCCTTAAGAGAAGAATACCCATGGTACCAGCCGGTAATCGAACCCGAGACCCCTAAGCTCGTAGTCAGGTGCACAGACCATTATACCACGGAATCTGATGCCTCTCTACTAAGCTTGTATGTATTACATATGGGTTGCGAGAAATAAAATCAACCTCCTCCTTCGCAGGCGAAGTATCGGTGCTATCGTCTTCCAGGGACCCGGCTCGTTTTTCATAGCGTAGGTCAATATTTGTGTTCGTGTTGTAGGAGGCATCTCTTGGAATGTGTGCTTATAGAGAAGGGGGTCGGGGGAGAGTTTAAGACGGTTCTCGGTTCTGAAGGGGGGGGGAGGAGGGGCTTTCTATGGGAAGTCGATGGAGAAGTGTGTATGGTCAAACGCTCTCGCACTTGGGTATAATTTAATGTGGATGAGAAGGTAAAGGGGATGGGAGGTCTTCGACCGACGTATCCTGGCGACGTAAAGTTTAACCGAGCGTATAGAAGAAAATATATCGGACATGCTTAAAGTAGAACGGGCTGGTGAATAGAAACGGCATTTCTACACCATCTTATTCTCTATTCTCACACATTTTATTAGTAATTTTGTTTTGTCTGCTTAATGCTTTTTTTTCTCTCTGCTATCTCCAGGATTGAGTTTGAAAATAAGACTTTGTTTTTGCTTTGGTAAATTTCAAGGTTCTTGACTACATCGATTTACGTAATATAAATTACTATATGAATTAAGGATATTTAACGTGTAATTTCTGAACCAACTGATTATATCAGCACAAGACTCAAACATTTAATTCATTCAAGTATAAGCACAACGCCAGGTCTCTCATTGTCAATTTATCAGTGTGCGAGAGGATACCCTATTTTCACATATGGAAAATATTTTAAGCCATGCAGAAAATCGAACCCAATACCTTTATCTCAGTAAGAATAAACAGAATAAACAGAAACTACTGAGCTAAGGTGTGGGGATCTATCATTAAGTTTGGTAATTAACGTACATTTTATAGTAAGTATAAGATTGTATAGCTATGAAGCTTATAAACTAAAACAAGTAGTATGGAATACTTTAAATAATTACATATATACCCGCTTCGTTGGCCGCAAGGTATTAAGGCGCTACTCTGGCAGTAGAATAAACTGCCGATGACGGGGAGTCTCGGTCAAGTGTACTGAGGGTGTTCTTTCAAAATGGGTTTCCACTCTCCCCCATGCAAATGCGAGTACACTTCCTATAATTATAAACCTTCCTAATCCCTAAAACCATTAGCGCAATTGGTACATAAACTTTTAGCGGGTAATAGGACGCGGTGCTAAAAGAAATTGCACACATATTTGCATACCTAAATACATTCATACAGTAATTGCATTACCTGCTTCCGAATGGTCTAAGGCGTCACCCTCGTGCTAGACTAGCCTGCTGAATACAGGAGAGATCGCGGTTTTAATCTTGGCTGTGTCTACTTATAGTGTTTTTTTCCTAACTAGTTTCTAACTCTACTTCCACGCAAACTCTGGTAAGTTACCTCTAAAATGCTTCCTTCCTCATCCCTACCCCATTAGAATAATTATCATATTATATACATACCTGAACAGGTATGACATGCTTATATAAAGAAGTAAATGAATCACAAATAATTGCAAACATACGTAATTATATAATTAAATAAATACATAGCTGTTCAAATAAATATATAATTTTACATATACATGTTAAAAAGTGTGTAAAATTGTATATTTTAATTCCTAAAAAATCTTATTGTTATGTTTAGAAACTCTAAGCCCGATAACACATTTATGGGTTCGACTAATTTTCGAATTGTCTCACAAGCACGTATTTCTCTACCACGAGACATACCATGGATATGTTGAATATCCCCGAGCATTAATTACCAGTGTATATGTGGCTATATTGATCCTTCCCTGCTATCCCCTTTAACAATAAAATAGTAATCTTCTTAATCTGGGAATTGGGGAAGGTCCGCTTGATATCAGAAGGAGTTAATTGCAATCCACCATAGTATTTATGTATTCTATTAAGTCCTTAATATTGAGAGTAGTTTTTAAATATATATTAATCTATAAAAGATTAAATAAATTTCCCTTGCATATACATTTAATGATTAAATTTGGTATAATCCTTGTATATGAACGTCCTAGATAGCACATTTGAGAATTTAACTTTAGTATTATTAAAAGTAATTTGATGAATGATTTCAATATAATATATAGTCCATCATACTCTAAAATTAGTTCATATTTACTAGCTACCACAAAAAATTAAAATATTATAAGGGAAGGGTTGATATACACCTCCACTTACTAGTAATGCAAAGATAAAATCTTCAAGTTTTTTTATATAACACATTCGCTAGTAATGTTTGGAACAAGATTATAATAGTGTATATTTCTTTAATTCCATCGGAATTTTTTATATTCTTTTTTTTATGTCACTCTTTATATAAATTTTAAATAATTTGATGTATTTTAATCAAACTTGGTACAAAAACAAGATTCCGCTAGTATACTTTTCTACTTAAGATTACCAAATATAAAAACAATTAATATTGTTTGTCATTCATAAAATTGAAATAAAATATTTAAGCGTAGTGGTTAGTTTAAGCATACCTATATATGTTTACACTGTGTGATATTAAAATTTGTAGATTGAAATAAAAGTTTTAAAAATGTGAGAATAAAATACCTTAAAATCATGATTTTTTTTTCCAATTAGATTTTTACACAAATCGGAACCCACATAATTGTTAACGTATAAATCCTTAATGTTTGCAATTTAAAACTCCAACAACACGAATTAATACATTACATAATTTATTTAAGACTCCTTTTAAGTTAATTAAAGTGTCAATATTACTGGAAAGCCTGAGTAGCGCTCTTTAATAAGCCAACGCCTGTATATAGACTGCCAGCACAACATAGTTGTAGGAGGAGTAGCTCGAGAATCTATCTCGCGGCGTTTCGAGAAACACATCAAAGATTAAAGCATTAGAAACGTCAAAAACTTTTGTTAGAGCGCAACAAAATAAAATAAATAAATGGTACCACACAATCACAAATATATATATATATATATATATTCTACTGACTATTTCCTGCATCTTCACTCGCGTTAGTGTCAGTTTAAAAAAATCAATAATATAGTAACGTTTATAATCCCAGAGTTTTTAATTTACCGTACAGAAAAGAAATCGCGCAACGTTTTAGGTAAAGATTATCATGATGAAAATGTTGGAGTTGATAAAAGATGTATCTTCAGGATTTAAAAAATCAATGCCGTGTAGCTATTTCTGTTTTAAGATTAGACAGACAGAACATTCGTATTAATTTAAGAAAATAAAGTGACAAATTTTAAAGGAAGGCTTCTTTAGAAACGGTGTTAGTTTTGCTATATCATCGGGAGTGAACAGTTGCAGTTTTATGCTAAAACTATCACAGGAACACACCACATGTAACTGTCCATGTGAGAAACATTTACCATTTACCTGCCGCCTTCGGGGTTTGTCCTTATGCTGTGTTGATTGTAATTGCATAGCAAACCTTAAAATCAAATTGCATGCATTCAAACTGGAAGGGCAGGTTTGATGGAATCATTGGTATTCTTGGCATCACGACCCATTTTCTCGTAGTGTAACCTGTCATGACAGTCGAATATTATTATAAAATCTTGCAGACTGTTTACCTGTAAGCTGGTCTCATTACATAGTTTAGGTGGACTCAAATTATGCAGCATAATGATGGGTGCTCAAATTTTAATTGAAGAGCGTGGATGGATAAGCCGAATGTATTTTTTAAGGGAGGCTGAATCTGTGTTTCTAATCATTTAATTTGATCCCATAACCACCACCTTTTTCCATGAAACGCTGTTAAAAATTTTCACTTTATGATTTTTTTAAAAATATTATTAATTATAAAACTTAAAAAGTAAGGATTTTAATGTCATAGGATTGTGTTAGTAGCTTGGAGATATCGAAGCTATTTTGTGAAGCCGGTTGCATCTTAACTTGATGCACCTAAGCAGTCTAAGCAATTTCACACGTAGACACTAATGCACAAAATAAAAAAGAGGGAAGAAAATGAGAAGTTCACCCTGTAAGGGCTCTTGTCTATGTGGTGACAACCTTTTCCCTTTACCTCTGACAAGTTTACACAGTTACTTTAATATGTGTGCCTTGAAAACATTGACTTGCTTTTTAATTTTACATTTTTATTAATCCTATTCTAGATATACATTTGCTATCACTGACTTTTTAAACTACATCTTGGCAGGAAGATTCCTAAAGTCCATTTTCGTGACCAAGACGAATAGCCTAAGTTGTAGAGGATTTATAAAAAAAAAATACGTTTACAAAAACTACTTAAAGATAAAAATATTAATTTTGCTACACTCTAGGACCATTTTTATAATTATTTAAAAATGTATTGTTTTTGTTTCAACGTTATATCTTTAAAACTCGCTGAGTAAAACGTAAATTCATTAACATGGGGAATTCTATCTTGACCGGCCGTGACGTCACAGGTAGGTAACGTCCTTAAATAGTGTTTTGAAATAACAAACCACTTTTTAAATAATGCGTCTCAGCACCTCGATAATGTAACGTCCTTAAGATGGGAGATCCGCTCCTTGATGGGTATACAACATCCTTTAAGTGCACGGGAAAAAAATCTCTGGTAAAATATTCCTGCACTTAACTAACTCTACAGATGGTGTTGAGGGCAGAAACGAAACTCCAGAAGTAGCCTCTCTCATAAGATCGTGTACCTCTCCCCTCCACTCGACCAATATAAGTGATTGATGGTTGTTTTACGTCCAGATTTCTGTTCCCTTCACTCACACGTCTTCTGTCCCCTCCCTCCTCAGCACCACGTGATAGTCCTTCATTGAATTGCGCGGGAAATTTAGTTGAGAGGGAGGTTTGGCTGCAATGATTGATCGTGCATCGAGTGCTCGGTGAGTCTTGACAAGCGATCTTACATTTAAGTTAGACGGGCTGTGGTTGGTTTTTTTTAAAACTTGATCTAATCCTAAATACACTTACTCAAAATAAAAATCGATTTTATTATGTTTCCGATAAATATCATACGAGATTAACAAATTTAGCTGACTTACATATTATATTGAATTTAAGCTCTTTTTTTCACACTCTCATGTTAGTCAGATTGACATTTATTGTCCTAAACCTTAGCTCAGTCGGTAGCGGTGTTTGTCTACTGAGCTAAGGGTCCCGGGTTCTATTCCCGGCATGACCAAAAATAATATCATTGGTGAAAAGTGGGCTTAGCCTTTCACAATGATGAATTAACGGTGAGTACTGGATGTTGTGCCTTTTCTATCTGATATTTATTGTATGAATATCTCAAACAGAGCCTTAGATAAATAACATTTTCGTTTATTTTATTTATTCGTGATTTCAACACCATGTCTGCTAATGACTTAACCTGAAGGATTGGAATGAGAATGGTACTTTATAGGAAGATTACTTGGTGTACCGTCCTTAAAATAATAGGAGGTCCAAAACACAAAAAAAAAAAATAATAACAGGGCAATAGGAGCGAGTGCTTGGAGTTCTATGCTTTGAAAACATTCAAGAACCAGAAATCCGCTACTCCCACCAGTTGCGGATGCAAATATTGGTGCGGTCTACCTCACAAATCTTTTTTAAAGGATGATTTATAACTTTCAAAAAAGGTTCCTAAACTGAAAAATTAACAAATAACACATATAGCATAGATTAAAGTTACCGAGGGCATGGTTGATTATAGTTATGAATAATATCATGACTTGTTTCAAAAGGTATTTATTTATCCATGATTCAATGTTTAGAGAAAATATATAAATATATGACAATGTTGATAATAGTTAAAAATCTGAGACATTAAAGGAATATATAAATAAACAATTAGAGAAAACCTCGTAGGTTTTAAATATTATTACACAACTTGCACAAGTAGTTAAATCGCCGATCATCCTAAATAAATTACAAGATGTAATAAGGCGTTAACTCAATAAAAAAAATCTTAAATAGGTTTACTTTATACAATAATTCAATCTGAAGATAAAAAAATAAGCATATAAGTTAATCCGAACAATATGACTCACAAATATTCAAGAAAATACTCTATACCACAAAGTTAAAAAACCACAAGATTATGCAATATAAATAATATAAATTTCCCATAAATGCAATTGATTACAAATATTTAGAACTGACATGTTTTGAGAAAATCTTAAAGTGTCCACGGAAATATTTACATTTAATGTTCACATAACTGAATATCCCAATATTTACTAGATTTAGTCCCATTCTACCGATAATATCTTTATAATCGATCTCAATTTGTTTACTTTGCTAATCCACAAAATGATCGATCCTAAAATATGAGTATCTCAACCCTGCACCTAAATAATATTTGAAGTGATGACAAGTTAACCTTACTTTATTTTTGAAGTTTAAATTAAATAGCCGAAAAAGGAATTTTGAATAAATTACAAGATTGAAAATAAGAAATAATTATCTACGCCAAAAAATAAATTGAGATCTTACATTATGTATAACGATTGAAGCTAGAGCTCCACCAGCTCTTAATCTGGCCAAGTCCAATAGTGACTCTTCATAGCACAGACGCCACTATATATACGATATAACCCAGAAGATGGAGCGACGGAACAAAAGGGAAGGGGTGGACATCTGGAATATTCGGGAAAGAAACATGCGCATGATAATATCGTTCTGGATTTATCGGGACAGTTCCACCTTCTTCCGTAACTAGGGGTGAGCAGCACATCTTCACCATCGAAGTTCTTTGTTCTTTGGCACGCCAGTATCCACAACAGACGTTCAGTATTACGATTAACATGTGGCGGGAGGTTGTGTTTATTCGTGATGTTATGAGTGTTCCTTTTTGACGCTGCTGGCAGTACGGTGGGGTAAGTTTAATCAAAATTTCGTCCACTCTTGTAGCAAAATGCTACATTGGGTTATTTTGGGGAGATGGATAGTAAAATCCACAGGGAAAACAATTGCACCTGATTGGGTTTTGAGCTCTGACCTCCTCATTGAAGTCAACCAAATGAAATGCAAGTTTAACACCTTAGACTAACAGGCAACTGATATTTATATTTTACAGTTATTTGATTAAATTGAATGATTATTTGAACAATCTGTTTTAAAATATAGTATTAATAAATATACATTTTGTTCAACTTCTTTTTTGTAAATTAATAATTTAGTACCAACAAATATTATATTTAATATAAGTTCATTTAAATATGAATTCCTCCGAAGTCTAAACTATAATTAAAAATGCTACAAAAGTGTAAAATTTCATTTCACGTGCTTAAAATTAAATATAAATAATTTCTGTTGATTATAAAATGTATTATATTATTTTTCCACAGTCAATTAAAACCAGGATTAACGTGCTTGTGTATGGGTGATATAAATTATAAAAGGTTTGGATGCATATATTATAGCAGGTGTGTACAATAAAATGGCAAATATTTACATATAGTTTATAAACTTTTCCTTCTTTTGACAGTTTTTATAGTCGTTAACTAATGTTTCATTTCTATTGTATTATATATTCTTCAAAATAACCTAGCAAAATTACATTTATATTAGAATTGGGATGCTCAAAATCTCAAGTCCTCGAATTCAGAGGTATTCCAGAGATTAGTAAAAATCTCAAAAATATTAAAATTACAATTATTATGATAGCCTTTACTCAAAATCCCTATTTTAAGCAAATGGTAAAAGTAATTATATAGACTTGTGAGGGAAAATAACAAAACACAAAAAATACAAAGTTATATTATTAGTCTAAAATTAATTTACTCATGAAGGTTTATTTTTGTTTTTTATGAGGTTATAGATTTGATAAAATGCCATTTTTCAGTGGTACCAATTCTTTAACAACCTTTTCAAAATTTATTTTAAAATATTTTCACTACACTAAAGTTAGATATGTTTAAGAATTTGAGGATTCAAATTTAGAATCAAGACCCAAAAGAAAATTAAAGATTTAGATTTGAAAAATATATTAATTGACTCATCTTTAGTTAATATAAAATATCACTTTCTTGTAAAAGATAAAACAACTAATAATATTATTACTAATTGATTAATATATTCATGTTAAAACTTAAGATTATATGGAGATTTTTTTTTATCTTTCACAAACTCAATGACGTGAGTTTTTAGAGAACCTGAAATCACATATCTAATGTTGAATTCTGTCCTTCTTACTTGTCAAGAATTTCAAACAAAATGGCGAATTTGTCACGGCTATGGGAGCGTCTTGTAACTGTGAATAAATAGAGAGAGAAAGAAAGGGAGCGAGCTTGGAAAGCCGCAAAACCGACCAAATCTTGAGGAAGAACATCTGCTACAAAATCTAAGTTATTCTGAAAATGATGTTGGGGGGGGGGGGGGGGGGTTTT
>CABFWB010000334.1:179594-210436 GCA_902151455.1 Timema bartmani | reverse complement strand
GGGGGGAGGTTTGATCACTGTTTTCCCAGTACTGGTGGAATAAATAAAGAATGAACCACGAAGCACGCGGTTTCCAACAAATCCTGTAATCTTGACGATCGTTATAACTTCATGAATGTGGGATGCCGTTTTTACCCTAGAGGGGGTTGTTTAGCTAGATTGCAGCCCTTGATACAGCTGTGTTAGTTTTAGGGAAGATCGTAATCAAAGATAATTTAGTCTGGTAAATTATCCATTTCAGCATCATCAGGGGGAATCACTGTTTTTAATGTTATTTTTTTGAAACTATGTATGAAAATGAAAGCATGTGATTGTTAAAAAAATATCTAATTCGATATTTTAATATTATTATTAGCACCGCGTCTTACTACCCATTCGGGTTATACGCGCTTACGCTAATGTGTAAGAGTAGGGTGATGTGAGATGAAATAGAGGACCTACAGTTTAACGTGGAATCCGAACCACGGTGGAGGCCTGGCGTTCCTCACATTCACAAGTTGTGATTATTACACGTCTTGTCACAGGTGAAGGAAGGGTTTGGCAATCAGATAAATCTTTGCTGGGACCTAGGATTGAACCCCGGACCCCAAGCACAGAAGTCCGACACCTTACCCCTAGACCGCCAGGTCACGAGATTCTAATAAATCTCAACGTTACATGACCTTATGAAACTGAAAAGTGATTTTTGCGATGCCGCCCATTTGTCTGTGTGACTGTCTTTCGACCTAGTGCCGAAACCATGTTACCGATCTGGCTAAAACTTAGTATCTGGGGATTTTCATAGGGTTCCTCCTGGAGTTTTTGAAAATTAGAGACCCATCCCTAGAACTAAGCGTAGTTTACTGAAGGGTTAAAAGAGAAAGAATCAAATTTCTTGAAATATGCTTTAACGATTTTAGTAAAATTTTGGGTTTAGGCATTGTTTAAAATTACAAATAAAATCGCAATTCTAGTTTTACCATGAAAATATCTTTAAAAGTAAGCTGAAATTTACTATTTTTATCATATCTCCGCAAATATTTGAGATACGAAATAGCTTACCATTGTAAAGTTGTACTACTATGAAGAATAACAATCTTTTATTTAAAATATACTTTTATAAATACAATAGTTTCTTAGCTATAAGCAATCATAGTATACATATATATTATTGAGTTTTTTGGTGAAATTGATGGCTATGGCCTTAGACGGACAGAAATGTTCCTCTTTTTTCATTGTTTCTCTAACAATGTATATTATATCATATGCTCTTTGGTGAAGCATTTCTGCAGTAGTGGATATTGTTTGTTTCAAAAATCTAACAAGTTTTTAATAAATATATCTCTATTGAGATTAAAGAGAAAGTCTATTAGGTATACCGTACCGTTTATTTTAATTTTATATATATTTCTTGGTGATTAAATATAAAATCCAAGTAAGTATGAACCAAGTGTTCCTGTTTAAGTCTTAATTATTAAGCTATTGATCTGAAAAAAGAAGACTATTCATAAATGAAAAGTTAATTATTGAGAACGCCAAACTTAACTACGCGTTATTAATAATTTAGTTAATTTCTAATATTCTTGATCAAACTGTAATTACTTTGCTTTGAAAACTTTTAAATATTATTTCTAAATGTGTTCATCTTCTTAAAGATTTAATTTAAATTTTTAATTGAATATAATTCTCACTCAGCGCTCATCGATTTACAGATAGAATTGAAACCACCAAGACAAAATTAAAAGGGAAGAAGAATAAAGGGTTTCTTGCTAAAATATCCAGAAGTTTGGGGGAGAAGATCCAATAAATAGCTTCTTAATTACTTGCTTCTATCGATACTGCACAGGGTAACTTTTTTGATAAAGGTCTGATTAAATATACAGTTTTTATCTATCTACTCGTATCTACACCAATACGTTTATAATAGTGTATTTAGTTTTAGCTTAGCTACATGGGAAGATTAATGGACTCTTAACTGGGATGTATCGGTTCAACTCTAACATAGTGTACTGGCTCATATTTTTATACTGTAGCTCTTCATTCGCTGATCAATAAAATGCAATATTGGTCCTTAATTAAAATAAATGGCACGACACAATTGAACAAACTTACTCATATAGTGCATTAAAGCATAAACCAAATTTCCAAAATTAGTTTTGCAGTAAATTATTCCTAAGTAATTTTTCGTCAGAAAAACTAAACCATTATATTTTTAATCATAATAAATATTTTTCATATGCAAACTTTTTTTTAATGAGCAAAGCATGTTTTTTGAATATATCAAATTTTCAAAAATCAATTATTTGTGAGCTACCCTCAAAGGATTATTATTTATAAAAATAAAAATATATTTTAATTTGTCATTAAGAATTATTACTAAAGACTCATTTTCAACTCAACTTTAAAGGTAGTTTTCAAAATATCAAATTTTTTTTAAAGTCATAACTAAACTGCTATTAGATTAATTTATTTTAGAAACATCCACATACATAATTATTTATCTTAAAAATAATCTCCAAATACCAATTTTGAACCAAATAATTAGAGCTATTTTGAAAATAATCCAATTTTTCGGACACTGTAGAGATACTGTCTCACTGCAGTGTTCCCGACGATAACAACACTCCATTCAAACTAATTGTATTTTAAGACAAAAAACAAGTGAAGGTCACCAATGTCCAACACTTGTGTCCCAATGTGAGAAGGCTCTTAGAGATCCGTATAAAGAGTAAGTAGCATGGAGGCTGCGTATGTGTTTGTGAATGTATATGTGTGTGTGTGTGTGTGTGTGTATGAGCGAGTGTGGTGGGAACATAATATGCAAGATTATGAGTAACTGGGGCCCCCCTGTCGTATTATTCAAGCTAGGGCTTAGTCTCTAAAATACATACGCTATAAGGGAGGATCAAAATACAAGAAATATAAGCAGGCTCAGCTGGTTTATGATATTCTCAGAGGGAAGCAAACATTCGTGGCCACTTCAAACACCGTAATAATGGCAGCTCTAATTATGTCTTGTAACTTATCATTAAACTCACTTTGTGGATAAAATACATTGGCTAATATTCCTTTGTTCAGTTAGAGCTTAACTTAGATAGTAGCGACCTGCTTTGGTGGCCGTATGGTCTAAGGTGTCACGCTCGTGTTTACAGGGAGATCGGGGATCAAATCCCTGTCGGGTGTGCTGATGGTGGTTTTCCACTCTCACTCCATGCAAATGATGGTAAACTTCCTTTAAATTCAACCTTGCCCATCCCTAGCTCGTTAGCCTAATAATTAGTGCATATGTGTATAGCCTGAACAGATGGTAATGTTTGGTGTTAAAAAAAGATAGTAGTGAATTCACCTACTTAGCCAAGTGTCACAGGTTCGATTCTTGGTAAGGGTGAAAAATGTATCATTTATGAAATTGTGGATAAATTGGCGCTTTTAGTACTATGTTCTGTTTCAGAATTAAGTTAATGTGTAAGTCGTGTTCTTGTATAATTATTTAGTTTATAGATATCATGTTGAAAACAAAATATTAATAATATTAGTTAATATTACTTAAATATATCCTGAAATAGTGTACATTTAACTCAAGTAATATGTATGTATATATATATATATATAATTATATTGATGGTTTGTAGTCGTCTTTAAATTTAATCAAGATGCTACAGTACATTTTATTTAACATACCAAATATATTAATTGATTTTAATGTAATATTTCATTTATTTTTAATATTTAAATCTCAAACTTAAAACATGATATATTATTTACTTTATTTCATAGTTAATTCTTCATGATGATTAAAACCTGAGTTGTACTTCATCAACATCTCTATTAACGTAGACTCATTATCCTACTTTTTTTTAAATTGGTTTCGCCGTCTAAGCCCTTTACAACTACTGCAGTAGCTTTTTTTTTTTTACGTGAATACGTCTTTAAATTCAGAACAGTACTAGGGGGGGTTCGGGAAGAAAATTTGAGTGTAACGAAATCATTCGATAAGGTTTGGCTCAGTAATTTATAAAGTATTAAATAAAGTTAAACAATTAAACTGATATCATATGTTAGCTGAGGGTTAAAAAAAGATACGTCATTGACCTTCAGATAGCGCGCGGATGGCGGGGAATGGGGATGTCTGCTATTTTGTGTACGATCCGTCACGCCTAGGAAATTTCCACCAAGTATAACTTCTCACTCTGTCGAGGTATGACGCTAGTTTTAGTGTCAATAAACAGCTCTTGTCGATATATATTGATTTAACTAATAATATCTAAATTGCATTACAGTGTTGGTGAAGAAAATGTGTATTGAAGATGAAAAATTCAATAAATTTCACAATGTCCGCACATACTCGCCGGAAAGCCATCCAGAAATATGCCGAACGTATGCGACGGGAAAGAGCAACTCATCAGCTGTCCAATAATACTCCAATGTCTGGGTTGGAACGAATAATGAAGTAGGGGTGACCTGGCGGTCTAGGTGTAAGGTGTCAAACTTCTATGCTAGGGGTCCGGGGCTCAATCCTCGGTCCCGGCACAGATTTATCTGATTGCCAAACCCTTCCTTCACCTCCGACAAGACGTTTATTAATCATAACTTGTGAATGTGTGGAATGCCAGATCTCCACCGTGGTTCGGATTCCACGTTAAACTGTGGGTCCTCTATTTCATCTCACCATCACCTTACCATTACACATTAGCGTAAGTGCGTATAACCCGAACAGGTAGTAAGATGTGGTATATAATAATAATAATAATAATAATAATAATAATAATAATAATAATAATAATAATAATAATAATAATAATAATAATAAGGAAGTATCGGGAGCAAAAGAAATTGGAAGCCGTGCAGCAACACAGCTACACACGATATTTTTTAAATTTGTTTTGTGCTCACGGTGCTTTGGTAGCCATTTGGGCTATCCTCTTAGCTACATTGATGGGGTTTGGATGAGTAGGAACAATTTGAGAGGAAACGCACCAGCATTTTCGTGGCGGGAGAGTGGTAAGCGTTTGAGAGGAAAAACTCAGTCCACCCGACTGAGATTCAAACCTTGATCTCTTCGTCATCGTCAACCCAGTCTATTGCGAGAGTGATCCTTTAGTATGTAGTCGATGACTTTTTATCCATCCTAGTGCAATCCGTGTTTTCCCGTTCAGGCAATACGGGTATTGTATTAAGTAATGAATTACAAAGAGATGCACCCAAATTTTCAAAGAGAGATGATAGAAAAACACTTTAACAATGTTGCCCATTTGGAGATTTTGAAGCTATTTTGCGATGCGGGTTGCATCTTAACTTGACGCACCTAAGCAATCTAAACACATTCACACTTAGAAGCCAATGTACAAAATAGAAAGAGAGGGAAGAAAATTAGAAGTTCATCCTAAGAGAGCTCTTATCTATGTGCTGATAACCATTTCCCTCTTCCTCTGACGAGCTTACACGGTCACTTTAATATTTGCGCCTTAAAAACATTTACTTGCTTTTTAATTTTACCTGTGTCTTGTTTCCTATTCTAGACACTTTCTATTACGGACTTTTTTTATTCTACATCTTGGCAGGAAGATTCTTACAGGCCATTTTTGTGACCAAGACAAATATCCTGAGTTCTAGTGGCTTTATAAAAAAAACTAAATTTACAAAAAACTACTTAAAGATAAAAATAATTGTGACACTGGAGGACCATTTTTATAATTATTTAAAAATTTATTGTTTCTGTTTCAACGTTATATCTTTAAAACTCGCAGAGTAAAACGTAAATTCACTAACATGGTAAATTCTATCTTGACTGGTCGTGACGTCACAGTTAGGCAACGTCCTTATATGAGAAAAAATCCATCCTCTAGTGACCAAAGCTAAAATTTGTGCCCCACACTAACTAGTCAGATTAATGAAGACCATCATTGAGCTAATAATTATGCCAGTGATTTTTCACCGCATATTAGTACCTGTTTGGGTTATACTTAAACGCTAGTGGAAAAATGATGAGAAAAATACAATTTTAGAGGAAACCTACCCAAATTTACGTGGATTCATAGTGGTAAAATATTTAGGGAAAACCACTCTTAGTACGTCTCAACCATAATTCGAACTTGTTTCATTTCATACATTCGAGTTATTTAACGTGCACTTTCTGAACCGAGTGATTATATCAGCACATGATTTATAAACTAGCTCAAATCTAGAACAGTCACAACATTCAATCCCCAGGCGTTAGTTCATCATCGTGAAAGGGGAAACCCACATGTTCACCAATAATAAATTTTTCGATCATGCCGGGGATCAAATAAGGGACCTTTAGCTCAGTAGATATACATGCTAAATTCAAAATCAACAAGCTACGAGGTTAAGGTGTAATCTCACTGCAGCGTGACACGTTTAATGCATTTAAATGGCACCAGTCACATTGCCGCGCCTAAACACAAAACAACGGCAATAATTCAGTGAAGAGAATAAAACGTGCGGCGGCGCGCAGAGGAGCACGGTGCGGTGCCGCGCTGCAGTGAGAGTCCACCTTTAGACCATACGACCACTGATGTCGATTAAGATGGTGTTGAATTATCTTACTGCAAGTTATAGTACTTTCTATTTTTAGCAACGCGTTTTATTGCCCGTTTGGGCTATACGCTTATGTACTAATTACATTGATGATTTTAGGGAAGGTTATATTTAGAGGAAGTGTACCCGCATTCTCGTGGAGGGAGAGTGGAAAAATATTTCTGAAAAAAATCACCGTCAGTATACCCAACCGAAATTCGAACCTCGATCTTCCTGCCATCGGAAGTCAATCTATTGCGAGGGTAGCGCCTTAGACCATGCGGCCACCTAAGCGGGTTGTTGTACCTGTTGTGATGAATAAAATAAAACTATGTTACAGGATAGAATTTTATGGAAGCCAATTTTCAAAATATAAAAGGGATGAATCTGTTTATTACCTTGGTTCGGACCAACCAGAACCAGTTTTGGTTCCTGAAAAGTAGGTTATAGGGTCCTACAGCATTGGTTATATAAATTAAAAATTAACTTAGTAGTTGCCATCAAGATAGTTTCTAAATTTCGATAAACAAATTATTTGACATTTTTATGTTTATTTGCCCACCGGATGACCAATTTTGTAACTTCTCATGTTACAAAATAGTTTCTAAAAATCATAGTAGTATTAGGGTTATATTTTATAGTTAAACTAAATTTAAAAACGATAGTTGAAATCTTTGAACTAGCAACGGAACCGAAAACCTCTTGGAAACTAGCCCTAGCTCAAATCTAGTAAATAAAAAATGTTAATAAAAATTCTAACCAAATTTGAAAATAATTTTATATGGACATAACAACTATATTTTTCTCTTAATTATTTTAAATCAATAGTTTTATTACTTCTTGTTTTATAGTTTCACTTTTATGACTCCACACAAATTAATTTTTGTTCTCTTAAATTTTGTTCAGCACTGTATTTTAGATCGATAAGACCCAGGTAGGAAGGGGTTGAAGGAGGAGGTGGGGAGAGGTAAATTCAGATGGATGTAACGATTTCATAAATGCAGAGAGAGAGGCTCGCATATAAATCCGAAATTTATGGGATACCAATGAACCGATTCTGCTTGCTTCAATGTGAAGAAGTTTGCAAATTTATTCCTATCCTGTTAAGTTATAGTTTTAAGCGAATAACTATCCGTGTAAGGCAGATAAAGAGGGGCCATGATGTAAAAACCTTAAGGTTACGTTCAATTTACAATTAAGTTGTAAATCTATATAAATACAAATCAAAACACAGCTCCTAATATTAAAAAGTTGTAGGTTTGAAGAATTTGCCCCACCAGGGATTTAAGCTTCGGACCGTTGACTTGGTTCACTTTTACTGTTAAATGAGCTATCTGGGTAGTTTTCAAGTACAACAAACACCCCACCTCAAAATAATAATAATAATAATAATAATAATAATAATAATAATGATCTCCCAAAACTTCACATCCATGAAGGAATAAACTAAGGATATCTCCATTGATGTCAGATTATAGTTGGGTTTTTTTCTCTTATTTTTTAGCACTGCGTCTTGCTATACTTTCGGGCTACACACATATGTACTAATTACACTAATGTGTAATGGATCAGGGAGGTTGAATTTAGATGGACTGCACCTAAATTTGCATGTAGGAATAGTGGAAAACTATTTAGGAAAAACTACCCTCAGTACACCTAACTGGAATTTGAACCCTGATCTTCCCATCATCGTTACTCTATTCTATTGCAATAGGGATGCATGAAGACATCTTAGGGGGTACGTAAAATTTAAATATATATATATACTATCTGTATATATATTTCTGATTACTTTGGATGACATTTATTTTAGATGTAAATTATATAATATGTCTAACTTACATTAGCTAAGCACTAACAATTTTGAGGACTACAAAGTTGAAGAGAGATTATATCTGGGGGTACTCGAGCAAAAAATGTTTGAATACCACTGCCTAAGACCACTCGACCTCACCTAAGTTTAGGCTTTCTCTTAAATCATGTCAGCTGATCATAGACTACTTATATGAACTTTAATATTAATTATGTGTCAATATTATATTGAAACATATGTATTTATAGTATGTGAATATACTGTGAATAATATGTATATTAACGATATATTTTTCACCGTAGACGAACATTAAATTATGACTTGTAAGTTACATTTTATAAAATTAGTTTATTATTTTCAATTGTATAATTTCACCATAAACTAAGATTTTTTCCTTCAGTGTATTTTTATTTGGTTTTATATTTATTAGAGGTAGCTACCGACTGATTCTATCAGCACACGAGAATTTCAATGAGCGAGAACCAATTCTATCAATTTTGCCGGGAAAGGTATTTTCACCTACCTTCCAGGGTTATTTTACTTGCCATAATCGACAACGGACCAACGGCTTGAATCCCCTCTGAAGTAAGTTGTGCTATGGATTGTTATCGCTCAAGAAAAATCCCTCGACCCCGGCTGGGTTAGAACCCACGAACATCGGGGTCTCGAGGCGAGCACTTTACCCCAAGACCACTGAGGTCAACTTCACTAGCTAAAATGACTAAACACATTTTGCAAAGAGGATGAATAAGAAACTGTTTTTAGTAAATTTTGAATTGTCATGAAATACCGAACCCGCATTTTTTCATTCCTACTTTGTTACCGCAATATCTATAGCCTGGACTTACAATAATACGTGGTTAAAAATAATTAACAAAAAATATTAATATGACGCATCGAATGAAAAAGGAAGAATAATTTATATAAATTTACTAAGCTAGCTAGTAGAGTGTAAGTGGGAGTGTAGAGAAATAATACATTAATCCAGTATACATATACATATATTGAGCGTCTGAGCTACATCATTCATAGCCCAGTAGTGGAAATATTAGCTAGTACTAATGTACCGTTGCCCAGTGGACGCCCGAATGTACTAATCGTACATCCTTTCCGTGGAGTATCTTTCCATGTCACGATGAGATGAGGTGATGGTGATAGTGAGTATGAGGGTGTTAAACCAGGGGACACACAGCCTAACTTAAGCCTAACTAACCAAACCCTAGTGACCATTGGAGTAACTCCCCTTTCGGGAAAATACTCGAAGTACCAGCCGGGAATCGAAACCAGAACTCCTAGGCTCGTAGCCATGTGTACTGACCACTACACCACGGTGCCGGTGTTGTTCCAGTACAAACAAAGAGTTTAATTCTCTTCACATGGTAATATCAACAGTTGTTGAATATCTGTCATGAACATAAACGACATTAGAGAAAGTTTTCAAACGAAGAGAAAATGCTGTCATTAAATTCCTGTACACCCATGACAGATATTCAAGAACTTTCTACTGGAAAATTATTTGATATATTTTGGCCAAAAAAAGTTTTGCTATAAAAACTTTTAAAAAATACACTTCCTATAACTCGCGCTTCCTACACTCACACCCAAAGGTGTGATAGAAGGAGATGTAAGAGTAAGATAAGTATTTTATGCAGTCCCTGTTAACCTCTTTGGTAAAAAAAAAAAATCAAATATTTCGACAGTAAATACATTTCATTTAATTGTCTACACATAGTAGTATCTACAGTTCTTGAATTGGCATCGCGGAATTTTACTAGGATTTTTCATTTTTGTTTCGAAAGTTTCTCATCAAATGTCAGTGTGCTCATGACAATTATTCAAGAACTATTAAGATTACTGTGTGAGTAAAATTAACTAAACGTGTCTATCCTATCTATATTCTATTTAATTTCTACAAAAAAAAATGCTTATCTTTATCTCGGGCTCCCTTCCATGATACTCACATGTTGTCAATTGTGGCTTCTATGTGTCTGAGCGTTCGAACACCCGTAAAGAACAGAACATTTTGCCCTTTATCCCTCCTTTTTCATCTTATCCTCTCTCTTCCACCTTTCACCCCTTCTAACGTAAAACTAAATTTATATCAACAGATCGAAGAAAAGGAACCAAAGAAGCGTTCCGGATTATATTTTTTAAAGTAAAGAAATGTCTTTAGAAAAAAAAAAGAAACTGTCGACGGAGGGAAGACGTTTAGAAAAAAAAAGGGACGCCCGGAAGAGCGTCTGTTGTTGCTCCCTCCTTCTTTACCACCCCTTCCAACTCCTCGTCTGAGAAAGTGTCCGGAAGAAAAGGACGTTTGTTCCCGAAGAAAACTTACGACGCGCCGCGCCGTCAGCCAGAAGTAGAGAGGGGGGCTTTCTATTTCAATCGCGTAGACGGGACACATCGTTAGGTTTGGGGTCTAAAGCAGGTGATGAAGGGAAAGAAAACACATATTTTTGTCAGCACAAAAACTGTGTTCACATCTGAGTAGTGGTGACAACTGCACGATATGGATGATAATCGTAATATAACTACACCACAATCCTACAATCTAATATTGTGATCGTCACGCTCACAAGAGACTAGACTTTCGATGACAGAGAGATTGGGGTTCAATTCCCGGTCGGGCGTGCTTAGCGCGGTTTTTCCTATATATTATATCACTCTCCCTCCAAGCAAATGCGAGTACACCTCCTCTAGATTCAACCTTTCTTATCTCTAAATCATTACCTAGCGTAATTAGTTCATATGCGTACAGCCTGAATATGTAGTAAGACGCAATAATAAGAAAAAAAGTTGTGATATTACACTAAAAGTAATAATACACTGAGACTCTGGTGTAAAGTAAAAGATAGTCAATTAATTTATCATTTCTCTTAAAAAATTGGCCGATTGATCAACATCATTGAGACTTGGCGCAAATCATATATATAATTCGACAAGCCCATTTCCGGTGATAGAAATTACGAGGAAATGGCATAACAGATTTTGTCAAACGACCTCTCATTTTAAAAGTCAAGGGTCCAGGATGTTAGGGAAAATAGCAACCTAAAATTATTAAAACCCGATCTTCCTAGCGAATTTCACATCTTTTCTTTCTGTGTGGGCAGTGGCTCATCTGCACAATCCTTCTTTGTTTATATCACCATGGAAACCATGATTTGTTTATAGTTGTATATCGGTAGATAAAATATTTCTCTTTGGTTAAAAATAATAACAACTCAATTCTTACTTGAGTGGTTTGGTGCAACGAATAGATAGAGAGCCGGGAGAAGAATCGTTATAAAGTTTTTATCGGGGCGTGAAAGGGGAAAATATAAGTTTTGATTTAAATTAAATACTTAAAGATAAATATCTATGTAAAATGGAAAGCTTTTGACGAGTAAATTTTTAACTAGAAAGTCTAGTCAGGGCTTATAACTATATATATATATATATATAGTAATAAGCCCTGACTCGACTTTCTAGTTAAATATTTATCTTTCAGTACATTTTAGTGTAATATTCTGTAGCCATCACTGAAACGATCCACCAGTAATATAAATTTTAGATTAAGATTTTCCCTCTCCCAACCTCTCAGCTCACTGGCTCACTCTCGCTATGTGTGTATATATATACAACGCTGGTTGAGTCTAGTGATGTTGAAGGTGCAAGAATCTAATGGGTCAGCAAGCAAATCCTGGCACTTTCTGCCCCACTTGACCTGTTTTCTAGAAAACTGGTCTTAGCAAGCAAATCAACGACAACCTATTCCCTTTCACTCTTCCATTTTACTAATTTCGTTTTTGCATATGGCCTACACACACATAGAGACATACATTTAGTTAAATTATTTACGAGTTTAATTATGTACGAGAGACTTTATTTAAATATATCCCGCCTCTTGAACCGTAACAACTTATTTCTAAAACATATTTTCTAAAAGGATTTTTTTTTCTCTCGAGTTATTCAGGTTTGTCTATTTAATGCCTCACTTATCTTTAATGTTAAAATATCTTAAAAAATAGAGGCCACATAAAAATGTTCTGGTAAAAGCTGTTTGTTTTTTGTGCAGAATTATAAGCTGCTAAAAATATAGGTTTCCATTTGAAAAAACTTAGTTTACCTAGAAATGATCTTGGAAGCGTCAACCAAATTTTAAAAAAAATGTTCTCTTTCCACCTCAAAAACAAACAGCCTTCCTCTAAAACTTTTTTTTTATGTTTTTTTTAAAATAATCTGATTCCCCTTTTAATATTTTAGAAATTTGAAATTTTTGGGCATACCCTTAGTGTATTGGATTGTATTGCTCGTTTCAGTGGCCGCATGGTCTAAGGCACTACAATCTCAATAGAATAGACTGCTTATTACGGGGAGATCGTGGTTTGATCCCGGTTGGGTGTACTGATGGTGGTTTTTCCTAAACGATATCACATTTTTTAGCGTGGGAATAAAAGGAAGTAACTTTAGAAAGTCCTGCGATCATCAAATATGTTCCTTCTTATCTAAATCATATTGTACTTAACTGTTAAGCCCAGATCTATCGCTGGTCGGATATAGTGTTTACAATGCACTAAATATTATGGTATTGACGAGAGCAAGTTGTTACGTCCACTGATCTGTCCCAGTCTCACTTATGGCTGTGACAAAAATATGAAAGTGGTAGAAGTATCAACGATACTAGTAATAATATTAAATATTCAGTCAGTCCCTGTGAGGAATGGAATGAAGATATCGCTCGTAGGGTCAATTGGTGTATGCATTTCGGTGGGCTTGGCAGACTAATGTGCAATAATATCTTCTGGCTCAGTGAGGAAAGTAACAGGAAACTACCTCACTCCTCATGTCCCTAGTACATTTCTTCAACGCTGCCTAGGCTTTATAGCTGATGGTTGAACTGTCGAGTATGCAACCAACATAAGGGTTTACATACATACACACGTACATACATACATACATACATACATACATACACACATACACACATACACACATACACACATACACACATACATACATACATACATACATACATACATACATACATACACACATACATACATACATACATACATACATACGTGCGTACATGCGTACATGCGTACATGCATACATGCATACATGCGTACATGCGTACATGCGTACATGCATACATGCATACGTACATGCGTACATACATACCTCTGATTATGGGGCCCAGTTTCATTTTACTCGCTATAGTCACATAAATAAACAAAAATATAGAATCGAAGGCTACCTACAAGCGTATAAATAATCTCACTAAATTATTAATATAGCCGTTTTAAATATAAGTGTTCATACCTGAGAAAAATATTAAACTTCTAAACACCCTTGGCTATTAAATCTGTGAAATAAAATTTAACTCTTGGGTCTACTTGAGCATTGCTGGCATGTTGACAACATTTTCTGTATAGTGTCGGATTGTTGTTTTTTTTTCCCACTTTTGTTGGAAAGTCCATGGTTCGTTTTCTATAGTATTTATTGTGTTTTACTGCCAACTTTCCATTCACACTCACACTTTTTCTGAAAATCATGAACATTTATAACCAGTGGAGAGGCGTGATATCTAAAACGGGGTATTCAATAGTTCAAAACCCAATTTGTAAGTCATTATACATATACAATAAATAATAATCTTCCCACCCTTTTGTTAACAATTATTTAGGTATAAAACTATCAGGTCAAACTAACCAATTGTTTTTAGAAGAAATCCAATAACTTTTCTTTAAGAGTTATTCAATGAAACTGTGGTAAAAAACCAAAATCAATTTTTCATTCTTTTATTTTACTGATCGATATAAATGCCAAATTATACAAACTTTTTTTCCCAATATGTTACGTTTCATTGTAGAAAATGAATGCTATAATTCAGCAGTAGGCCTAATATAAGGAATAATCATTGTTAAATAAGACTTTCGATGGTATTGGTGTAAAGATCTCAACTCAGGACCCGTTCGTGGGTTCAAACCCAGCCGAGGTTGACGGATTTTTCTGGATCAATAAAATTCCATAGCACAATTTTCTTCGGAGGGAAAGCAAAGACTTTGGTCCCATGTCAATTGTGGCATGTAAAAGATCCCTGGATGGTATGTGACAATACCTTTCCAGCAAAATTGGTAGAACCTTTCGCTCTCGCCCATGGAAATTCAGCGTGTAAGTCAATGGGAAAGCACCACAATTTCTTTACTCTCCTTTAATATGGGATTTTTATACCAGATGGTGCAGGCAGCACTAACCAGTCTAAGGGATAAGTGCATGCCAAGCGCCGGATGGATATAAATTGCATCCAATTAGCCTTCAGGTTGTTGACTTAAGAAGAAGGGTTACAATTTGTAAAAACATGGGTCGTCATAATCTAACGATCCCTTGCCAATCATATATCAATTCTTTTAGTACAGGCCTATGTAGGCTATTACTTCCACCGGACAGCCAAATAGTCTCAACAAGAGATAATAATTGTTCACACATTTAAAGCAAAATACTTAATAAACCTTCGGAAACATACATCTTGTTTAAAATTAATAACTATAAAAAGTTTTTATTTGTTTAGAAACGCATTAATTCGTAATGGCTCGCATTTATGGACACGTGGTGTATTTGTCAGACTCGTATAGTTTGTTTTGCCATTTATTGGGAGTCATGGGTTCGAAAACCAACCGTGTGAATTGAGGTAATTTTTTTTTTCAAAATGATATTTTATTTACCTACATTCAAATGTAGGTACACTTCTTCTATATTATAACTTTCTCATAAATGACAATTTAATTTTCTGATTAACTCTTTATACTATAACAAACCTTCATAATTGTCACAAAGAGATTTCACAGAATCAAAGAACATTCCAGTTGAGTAAAACATCCAGGAGAGCTCTAGATGGTCTTTTTTGTGAGTTTGAGTTTAATAATTAGATAGATTTTGACCCACCCTCCTTACCATCTTCCCCACTTTCTAATTAGTCGGGTCTTATCTGAATCGGGACTGCTATTCATTGACCGATAGAACAAGAAAACAATAATACTCCTTCACTACACTCTCATTATCATCTCGATACACTCTGTTAAACATGAAAATAGACCATGTTTCGAATGATGAGAGAGGTGAGACTTAAAATCTTACTTCTTGTATTATTATTATCAGCACCGCGTCTTACTACCCGTTCGGGTTATACGCACTTACACTAATGTGTAATGGTAGGGTGATTGTGAGATGAGTTTAACGTGGCATCCGAACCACGGTAGAGGCCTGGCATTCCTCACATTCACAAATTGTGATTAATACACATTTTGTCAGAGGTGAAGGAAGGTTTTGGCAATCAGATAAATTTGTGGCGGGACCGAGGATTGAACCCCGGACGTCAGCACAGAAGTCTGACACCTTACCCCTAGACAACCAGGTCACCCTACTTCTTGTAAAATTTTCCATTAATACCTTCCTGAAAATTGTTTACGTATTTAAATGAAATGAGGTTTGACACCTTAGCTCAGTCGGTAGCTTGTCATCCACTGAGCTAAAGGTCCCGGGTTTGATATATATCTTGGCCGAAAATGTTATCATTGGTAAAATGTGGGTTTTCCCCTTTCACAGTGATAAATTATTGGCCGAGGTCTGGATGTTGTGTCTGTTCTAGATTTAAGTTAGTTTATAAGTCGTTTACTGATATAATCAGTCGGTTCATAAAATGCACGTTAAATACTTCGATTAAATGAAATCGAACGAAAATATTCGAGATATTCCAAGTTTTAAAGTTAACAGTTGAGTTTAATTTATCCTTAGTACGTTAATACCATCAAATATTATCAAATTAGTTACAACAAAACAATAACACTGATGCAATTTCTGTTCTCACACCCACAGAACTACAACACCTGCTGGTTGAATATAAAAATGTCATTAACAACTAGGTTCTCGTATAGGTACCAGATAATTTAATATTTCAATATAATAATCAAAACCTTTAAGAATACATCCTTTACGCATGTGATTCAATTAACTAGAAATTAATGGTAGCCCCAAGAACATAAGTTTTTAGCGTAAGTAATAGTGTAATCACCGATAGCCAGTTCTAGGCCTAATTGGAACATTTGGATTGACAAAGTCGTAAATAAGCAGTGAACTGTATCGTTGGTAACGCCATGTCAACTTTGTATGACACCTGATTCGGTGGCCGCATGGTCTAAGGCGTCACTCTCGATATATATATATATATATATATATATATATATATATATATATATACTATACTGCCGATGAAAAGGAGATTAAAGTTCGGGTCCCAGTCAAGTATACTGATAGTGTTTTTTCTTAATTGTTTTCCCCTCTTCGTCCACGCAAATGTGGGTACACATCCTCTAAATTCAACCTTCCTCATTCCTAAGACACTAACGTAATTGATACATACGCGTATAGCCTGAACGTGGTGCTAAAAAAAATTTTTGTCTAATCTAGTTTGCTGCTGACGGGGGGTTAGGGGGGTTAAAGGTTCAGGACTCTAATCCACTTCCATTTGTGCTAAGGATGTCTTTTCCACGTTTCTTTCATCCAAATTTGGGTACAATTCCCTTAAATACTACATTCCTCGTGACACACTATTGGTGTAGATATGTGAATGGCCCAAATGCGTACAAAGACGTGAAGCATTTTTAAAAAAATCCGTGGTCTATGTTTAGTTGCATACAACTGTACATACCCATCGCGTTCTTTATTCTTAGCACCCTCCCCTCTCCCTTCCTCTTTGACCCCCTTCCCCCTCCCTCAGAACATTGTATCTTCAAACTCTCTCGCATAAAAGTTCATATTAGACTTAAAGTATATTCAAGCTTTACTCTCTCCCCTCCCCCCCCACCCACACAACTTAAGATGGCCGCTTTATAATGTTATTTTCAGTACAAACACAAATTGGCATGTATATATCTGTCTTTGAGCAGTTGGTATGAACACTATACAGTCTATTTATTTATTTATTTATTTTAGACGTTTGTAGACACGCACTTTCTGAACCGAATTTCTATGAGTGAGAGCGAAAGAATTTACCAATTTTATCAGTAAGCTATTTTCCCATACTGGTAAGAGCTATTTTACATACCACAATCGACATGAGGACCGACGGCTTCACTCCCCTTCCAAAGGAAGTTGTGCTACGGATTTTTATCGCTCAAGAAAAATATTTTGACCGTGGCTGAGTTTGAACTCACGTACATTGGGTCCTGAGGTAAGAACTTTAGAGCAAGACTATCGAGTTAGATCACTATACAGTATTATTTCCATAGGAAGAGCCTGTTAAAAGACGTAATTGAATGGTGCGATAAAATTGTGCCAACATTTTCATGCAAAAAAAACTCAATTGCGTCAGCCCACAGTTGAGCCCAAAAAACTGAGTGACCGCCATCTGTTGGCGAAGATAGAGGGTATCATGTGGACAGATTAAAAATTTCAATAATCAGTTATCAGTAAATTACCTTCAAATGATCTTGTCATTGAAAATCACGTTTTTATTGTTAACATTTGAACAAAATAATTGTAAAGCCCATTTTCAAAAAACTTCACATTTAAAAAAAATTGTCTTCAGTAAACTTTCGTGTGAATATATTTTATAAAAACAAACCTATCTTTATAAATTATGTTGAACACATCCCAGGTTCCTATTTTGAACAAAATTGTTTTAACTATTTTCGAAAAATTACAATTTTTCGAAAGTCAGACTTTTATAAACAAACCTTAATTTAATATTCTTCCTAAAATAAAGTAAACAGAGCTATTCATCATGTTAAAAAAAAAATCCCCAGTAATTTATTTTAAATAAAATTGTTAGAACCATTTTCGAAAAATTCAAAATTTTAAAAAATCTGTTTGTCAGTAAACTACCCTTAATTTTAGAGTTTGGACTAAAATTACGATAATGCATTAAGCTAAGACCATAAAGCATCTAAATATCATGTTTGAACGACTTGTATCAAACGTTGCGGCTCTAGTCTCAGTTACAGTCATACATACAGGACATAAATGAAGATATACCCCGTAACTGTAAAACTTCAAACACATTCAATTAAATTTAAAAAATTTGGCGGGCCAATTGCGTATCGCGCACCGCCCTTTGAAAACCCGTCCCCTGCTCCATTGTACAGCTACAATGGCACATTTCGTTGACTATAAGGCATGCAGTGAAATTCGGCAGACATTCCTGAGAGTGCAGACAAAAGGGAAAGACATCTCTTCTCGCAGTAGCGTTACATAAGTCAACCTGAGTTTGTTTGCTTGTTTTGTTAGTAACGTTTGTTGGCTTTGTCACGGAACTGTCAACCTCAACAATGCCAGATGAGAAACTTTAACTTTTGGCAAGTTGATGATGGGTGAAAGGGGTGGAGGGGTTGTTTGCTGGTTATATTAGACCGTCATGTAAGAAGACAAACAAAGAAAAACGGTTTGATCAAAAGCTTAAATCATTTTGAAAGGGAAAATAAGACCCATGTATTTCTTATCCATAAGATTGAAAGACAGGGCTTTTGAATAAGTATTTTATTAACTTTTTTTGAAGTAGCAACATAAGATATTTAGTAAACCCGCAGAAAAAAGGAACGTATTTTCATTAATTGGATAAGACATTACAATTAAGTTTAAAGAAATGGAGATGGCTAATTTTTTTAATTTTTCTCTTCATGATAATTTAATCAATATATTTAGTTCAAGTGTGAATAATTCCTTGGGTCATAGCTCTACATTTTGCCGCTTAATAAAAGTAGAATATTAATATAAATTTATCTTTGCTTTCAAACAATAATATATGTTGTTGAGATTTCTGTTTTAAATTTTATTCAAATACTCTGATACTAATAATAGACAGCGACTTAAACCTGAAACAATTTAACCAAGGTGACTTGCCTGGAGAGAGAGTGGAAAGGCTCACTCTGGAAAATCTCATCAGTGCAGCCTTCTACGTTCTTTAGAGAAGTGTACAAAAGTTGTGCACGTGAAAACCAACATTCTAGGATCGCAAGAAAAGATTGAAGAAAAAAATGTCCATTAAAATTCTTGAAATCGAAACTTTTAGTGACAACATACTTTATCATCAATATCGGTGGGCACACTTACTCGGCTAGATATCGAGGTGTTTTTTTCTAAACTGTTTCCCCTTATCACTCTACGCTTATGAGGGTACATTTCCTTTAAATTATTGATAAGAATGCATGTAGCCAGAACAGTAGTAAGATGCAGAAAACAAAAAAGAAAAACTTCATTTATTATTTATATGTAGGTTTATATGATAAAATAAAATCAATTCAATGCTACTTAAAGAAGCTTCAATACCATGTTATTTTAAATACCGGTATTATTATTTCTTTAATATAAAAAGTTGTTATATTTTATGTACCCAAAACATCAATTGTGAGCAAGCTTGTTAAGGCAATTTTTTTTTTTTTAATTTTCACTACTAATGATGATAAACCAACTTTGTGAGATCACTGTAGAGTCGGTGGTCTAGTCTTCACACGGTCCATTCGGAGTTCATTACAAGTGAGGTTACATAAAAGCTCTAATAATATATATCGTGCTAGTTCCCTGAAAAAAACCCATATCTACTTAACTACAGTCCATTCGCCAGACGAGTTATTGTCACTGACAGCTATAAGAAGATTTTTATTACAAACATTGTTTGTAAGTAATTTAGGTGCAAATTGTTATTAATTTCTTAGAAATACTATATTTTCAATAAAAAGTGTTAATAAACGCGTCTAATAATTATTCCCTAAGGATTACTGTATAATTGGATTTTTCGTACCTCATTAAAAGAACAAAAAATATTAATAAAACCATTAATATATTTTTTTCGTGGTTGTGGTAGCAAGAAATATTATAGTACAATAACTAATAAATTAAGAATTATTATAATTGTTCACACTTGTCTCTTATAACTGGCCACCAATATGAAAAATTAAAAATGTTCAAAAGTCAGACTTTTGTAAGCAAAGCTTAATTTAATATTCCTCCTAAAATAAAGTATACAAAATCGCATAAACACAACCGCATACGGTTTGTATGACGTCAACCAGCCTAAAGATAACGCAGCATTTTAGAAGCTTTCGTTTGTAAAGCGTTTTTAAATGTGCCACAGATGTCGCTTGTACAAAAAAAAAAGAAACGTTCAAACAGTTATTTTCACAAGTTCATATTTTAATAATGTAAAAACGCTTAAAATAAATGTTAAAATAAATGGTACGGAACTACGCACGCTTTATTGTTTAGAAATGGAGATATTTACTCAAAATTCATAATATAATATACACTAGCAAACCCGAAAACAAATTGCGCTAGACATACGTTAAACATTTTTGACTCATGGTTTTAAATTTCATAATAATATTTTTAAAGAATTAACGTCTTCATTTGTATATTTGGACCAATAAAAAATATCGATATTGGGTCCCCGAGGGCCAACATTTCGTAATAAAATTTTGACTTCCGGTTAAAATTCTCGTCATTTTACTAAGGAATGTACTGTACATCTTATGGTTATCGCATTGCTATTGAATTTCTCTTTTATAAATTTTGACCAATAAAATAGATAATTATTAACTATTGAGTCTAAAATGAAAGAGATAGAATCGTTAGAGCTGATTCTGAGAAAATTGAGTTTTTCTCTTTTCATCCTCTAGTAAACTGCTATTAATTTTAGGGTTAGATAGACACACAGACAGACGGCGTTGCTAAAACCACTTTTTAGGGTTCGGGGGTCATGAAACGTCAACATCCATCAACATCTCGGGCTAGATTTTTTTTGACGGTCGTAATACTTTCCTTAAAGTGTTGATAAAGTTAAAAGAAAAAAATATATATTTGTGTATAGTTTAAAAACTTTTGGTTTTATAAAAATATATTTCAAGTAAAATATGTTTAATAAAAAAAGAGATCCACATGTATGCAATGATAAGTAATTTCATATCTCAAAGTCTTATGGAGATAAAATTAAAAATTAGAATTTACGCATCAGACCGGAACCCTTAAAGTCATTTTGACAAAAAGTTGAGTGTAGCCATTTGGTTTGTAATATTGATCAAACCTTATAAATTAAATATAATCAAAATCGTTAAAGCCGATTTTGATAAAAATCAATTTTTTTCTTTTTCCGCCCTTGAAGAAACTACTCTTAATTTTATGGTTGGATATTCAATTTCAAAAATTCCTCGTAGTAAACCTATAAAAACCCTATACACCAAGTTTTAGCCCAATCGGTAAAAATAGTTTAGTCTCTAGCCCGAGGTACAGACTGACAGACAGACAGATGGCATCGCGAAATACACTTTTTATGGTTCGGGGGGGTCATGAGACGTCGACATCCATCAAAATCTCAAGTTCAATTTTTTTGTTGACGATCACAACTTGCTCTACCTGTGAGGTAGCAAAAAAGTAAAAATATTGATATTGGGTCCCCAAGGGTCAACACTTCGTATTAAAATGTCGACTTCCGGTTTAAAATGTCGACATTTTATTAGGGGTTGCACATATTATGGTTATTACATTGCTATTAAGTTCCTCATTTATAAATTTTGACCAATAAAATAAATAATTATCGACTATTAAATCTAAAATGATAGATATGGATCATTGTTCGAAAATTTAAAATAAATATATATTTGCGTATAGCTTGAAAGTTATTGGTTTTATAAAAATATATTTTGAATAAAATATTTGTATTATAAATAGATCTACATATTTGCAATGATAAGTAATTTCATATCTCAAATAGTTTCTGAGATATGATAAAAAAAAATATTTTACGAATCAGATCGGAGCCCTTAAAGTCATTTTGCCGGAATATTGAGGGTAGCCATTTTGTTTTGAATATTTATAAATGTTTTGAAATGAAATTTAATCAAAATCGTTAGAGCCGATTTTGAGAAAATTGACTTTTTCTCTTTTTGTCCTTCAGTAAACTACCCTTAATTTTGGGGTTAGATATCCAATTCCAAAAACCACTTGGGGAAACCCTATGGAAACCCTAGATACCAAGTTTTATATCCAATCGGTAAAATAGTTTAGGCTCTAGTCGGAGGTACAGACAGACAGATGGAAATTCAAAAACAACTTTTTCGGATTTGGGGGGGGTCGAGATTCATCAAAATCTCGAGTTCAATTTTTTTTTACGATTACAATACTTTCTCTACCTGTAAGATAGTGAGAAAGTAAATAGACTGTTTGTTGTGAGAGTTTTAGACTGTTCAAAGTGACAGCAGGTCAGTATGGTCTAACAGGTCATATGGCTTGAGAGTAGATCTGATAACTTTTGTAGCTGCCGTCACACAACACCACTTCAATGGCGAATGAACTGTACAATCATCCTTATTTAATTGAAAATATTTATCAAATTATTATTTTATTCTCACCGCCTCTGTCTAACCGACCGGTATATACGCATTTTAATTAGTTTAAAGCTCACATGTTCTAAGACGTCATTCTCACAACAGACTTGATTGCCAATGCCGGGGATAAAGCTTCGCATCCCAGTCGGGTGTTTTTAATTTTCCTAAACGGTTTTCTACTCTTAGGGCTAGTTTCATATTCAGACTTAGTACTTCTCAAGTGTAGTGCTATACCAAATACAGGACGACACCTACCTAGACCAAAACAGAAAGGGACAGTTTCGCGTATGGAACTGGCTGAGTCAATTCTGGTTTAGGTGGGTATTGTATTTAGTACATCACCGCACTTGAGACGTACTAAGTCTGAATATGAAACTGGCTGGCCCTTCATATACATTAATAGACATACATTTCCCCTAAATTCATATTCTTAGTGTAAATATACGGATAGCCCGAACGGATAGTAAGATGCGATGGTGCATGATTAGGCTAACGGGGTAAATATGAGCAAGAGCTAATTTAGATATATATACTCACCTGCGTGCAGTCCATTCATCCAAACATTACTGTTTCCAGTCTGTGGCCTGGGTCAGTTTTTTATTCAAGCCATATACCGTCTTGCTAGGCCTGTCGTAGCCTCATATGCTTGTAATGTAACTTAAGATGAAGAATATTAAAGGGTAAACCACCTGCTTGGAGTGAGCTTGGTAAAACGTTTAGGGAAAACCACCCTTAGAACACTCTGTCGGTATTCAAACTTCACTCTCTGCGTCGAAGAGAAATCTGAATAGATGAGCCTTATATATTTAGTTCGCGTGTATATCAATGCATGTTAAGCTATTTACCGGCATAGATGTCCTTTTATCTGTAATTAAATTCTAAATTTAAAGAAAAGAGACACAAAGGACCCTCTTAAAGCACTATATCCTCCTCTTTCATGCCTCTCCTTTCCCTTCCTTAAACGCCGCAGTGAAACGTGTGCTACAAGAATCCGGTGAAGTTCTTCCCTTTGTTCCTCTTAAGTGCGGCGCCTGGCGTCGGTATTTGTTCGTGTTGCTGCCTGTTTGCCTGCTTTCCCTGTGACTATGGAGGGGGTTGTGAAGGGGTATAGGAGGCATTATACTTCCATAACCACTCTATACTAGTCGCATATACATGTATAGGATTACTACAATCCGATTTAGATATAAAGAAACTTTTTTTTACAGTTACAGAAGATTTTTATAGCACCGTGTTTTACTATCTGTTCAGGTTATACGCATATGTACTAATTACGCTAAAGAGCTAAGGATGAAGAAGGTTGAATTAAGAGGAAGTTTATTTGCATTGACGTGGAGGGAGAGTGGAAAATATTTTTTGGAAAAACCACACTCATTACATCAGACCGGGGCTCTAGACCTGATCTTCCTGTCATAAGCATTAGATCATGCGGCTACCTAAGAAGGTCGATTTTTTATTTTAAGTAATTAGACAAGTCTCAATGAAATTTCGATATAATATCTTAAGATTTAACTCGAGGGAAGTGTGATCATTCTGGTTTTTCCCGTCCACTATCCACGCTTATGTGGGTGTACTTCCTTTAAAGCTACCCTTATCATCTCTACCCTTGAGAGTACGTGATTAATAGCTTTGGTGTCAAGGGTAATAAATAAAAATAAATAATGTTTTTCGGAAATATTACAATACCAGCTTCATTTATTTGTATTATCTGAGTAATAAAATGAAAAATACACACATGTAAACTACTTAATGTTGTTCGAAGGGTCAAACCAGGGTGATCTAGAGTGGTAAGCCTCTTAGGCCTTCAGTCAAGCAGACGTGTGTAAAAAAAAAACAATGTTGAATTTTATGTGTGTAAAATGTAAATGAATGTTTTGAGAAGATAAATAGTTTAAATTCGCACATTTTACATATGCCTAGGAACACTTCACTTCAAATAAAATAAAGCTTCCCCTCCTAATCGGATTCCCCCACGCACTATGGCGCGCTCCCAGCACTTATACCACGTGGTAATTTGAATAATCCTTTTCATATCAACGGAATTACTTGACAAGAGAAAGAGTCTTAACTGCCTTTATATTTTATCAAATATGTTATCTGCTAGTATATTACCCGCATTGGTGAGCACGTGGACTAAACTTCAGGCTCATCTAGTCTAGTCTTAACTGTGATGGTGACAGGGGAGGTCTGGGTACGAATCCTGGCAACGTGTGTACTGATGATAATTTTTTCTTGAATTGATTCCCACTATCTCTCCTCGCAAATGTTAGTCCATCATATTATATTTTTCTCACCTGTATCCCTTTAGTGTAATTGCATGTGTATAGCAGCTCGGGCGGGTATTAAGACTCGTTAGGGGAAAAAACCCATGGCCCCTTTACTTAGATCTAATGCCTAGTAGTAACAGCGATCAGGGATATATATTCTAATAGGACAAGATGATAAAGGTGGATCTTAATTAAAAGTTTACGTAATGATTTCATTGATGTGGAGAAAGGTTGAGAAAACAAGACTGAAAGCACCCGTAGGGAATTAGAGCGTGCAGGTACAAACCCAGATCTACCAGCTTGTATTACATATACATCTATAGAATATGAGTCAAATGGCTTAAATCATCGGTTAACACGCATAGCTCACTTTGAAGAACGAAATTCGATCAATTCAGATGAACTGGGTGTGACTTCTTTCGAATAGGATTTATTAATTCTTTCTCAAGGCGTAAAACTGGTGTTGTTCCTTAAAAAATATGAATAAATAATAATAATAATGCTTGTCTGAGCTACAGCAATCATGTAGCCCAGTAATGGAAAGATCAACCAGTACTAATGTACCGTTTCCCTGGGGAAGCCTGAATGTACTAATCGTACATCCTTTCCGTGGAGGCTCTTTCTATGTCTCGATGAGATGAGATGATGGTGATAGTGAGTATGAGGCTGTGGAAACACAACCTAGCTTAAGCTTAACTAACCAAATCCTCGTGACCATTTGGGGTGATTCCCCTTTCGGGCAAAAAAAAAACCCCAAGGTACCAGCCGGGAGTCGAACCCGGTACCCCTAGACTCGTCGCCCGGGGCATTAACCACTAGACTGTGGGGCAGGTTTCCTTATAATCAACATACCGTTCCCATAGGTCGGATATTCTAAGTCAATCATAATCAGCCGTGCGTAGAACGAAACTAAAGGCGCAAAGTATATAAGACCGTAGTTGACGCCCATTGTTCAACTCACTACCACACAATCACCCCATTTGCATAAAGACGAAACGGAGGGTGCAAGAATAGAAGCGCTTGATTATTTACCCCCTCGAAGTAAACATAATAATGCTGTTTGTGCTAACAGGGCTTGTTAGTCAGGCGCTTACCACATCCGCGGGAAGTTGAGACAAACGATTATTCATTCAGACGCACTGAAGCTCTGTCGGCTTGTTTAGAAACTAGGACGTTACTTTGGCCGTGTCCTAGTTTGCACAAAATATATCTGAGTGGTTATCTCCTTCATACAGAATAGGGAATGTCCGTTACAGTTTTACATTGCATTTTTTCTATACTTTATAAGTTAAACTCAGCAGGTTGGCAATTCATCTAGGATGGAGCACACACATTTGATTAGGACACAAGAGGTGTGCTACTTTATAGATAACTTTTTACATCATCATATATACATTTAATACAAATTTACACGTGTATAATAATTAAAGCAAATTAACTAAATCAATTAGCTAAATTTATCGCTTTAAATGTTTAGGTCAATTATTTCTAAACCATCACAATCTCCTCTTAAATAATATAATAATAGTTAATAATGTATTTTATATGTAATAGTTCTGGGTGCCACCCTTAAAGTGGGATGGAAGGGGACGCAAGGAAAGGCCAGTGTTTATGCAGTTTTTATGAAAAATCCCTTTTTTGGTCAAAATAAATAAAATATTGCTCCAGTAGAAAAGTAGAATTTAATTTTCTTCACATGTTGATATCAACAGTTCCTGAATATCCATCATGAGCATAGCGGCATTATCTAACAAACTTTTTAAATGTAGATAAAAAGTTGTCATTAAATTCCAGGACACTCTTGATAGATATTCAAGAAATTTTGAGGTAACCATGGGAAGAAAATTAAATTCTATATTTGTATTGGAACAATCTTTTATTTATTTTGACCAAAAAATGTTTTGCCATAAAAACTGAAAAAACACTGGCTTTTTCTTGAGTCCCCTTCCATCCAGACTGTATTATTTTCCTAGTTAGTAATTTTCAATATTATGTCATTATTGCTAGTAAAAATTGTTCCTAAATATTAAACTCATTAATCCTATCAAATGAAATAGTGTTTGCAGTAATCTCTCAATTGTTGTACACAATCTGTTTTCTCTCTATGATCATATAAGTTACTTGATCTTTCCATCGTTCACTTCTAAACCTATTTCTATATTAACCTCTAGTAAAATGTCTGCATTTCGCACAACAGCTTTCTTACTATTGCCCAACACAGCTAAATCATCACGTATCCTAATAGCTGCATTGTATCGTTTAATGTCAACCCTTCCTACTCTCTTGCATTACCCTAACAACATACTCTAAGGCCGGATTAAAAAGTTATAGGGAAAGTGCATTTCCTTGTTTCAACCCATTATGTAATTTGAAAGTATTTGATAAATGATACCCAACCCGTAATCTGCCAGGCGTATCAGTCAAACATACCTCAATTAGCTCGACGAGTTGTTTTTTTTTGGGGGGGGGGGAGGGGGTAAATCTACNGTTATCCCAAACTTAACTAAAATTTCATATAATTTATTTCTTTTAACTGTTAACATTAATCAAAATGGAGAAACCAACGATTATTCGTGCATTTATGAAATTTTATGTTTTCTTTTCTTTTTTTTCTTGAGAATAATTTGATTGCAGAGACCGTACTTTATTCTTTATTTCTGCAGCTCCAAACTCATTTATTCAACCGACTGAGATTTAAACCCCTATTTCTCTTATCATTGGCAGTCCAGTCTATTAAGAGATTGACGCCTTAAGCCCCATCTACAGACTTTATATCTGTAATTTCGTGGTCCATAGTCCGTGGTCCGAAAAAAATTGATGCCACAGTATCAGATTACTCTGTCCTGAAACGTATCCTTATCCAGGTCCATACTCCGTAGTGCGTTGTCGGTCAACTTTGACTTTCTAAGGACAAGTCTATGCATACTACCAATCACAGTTAAGTAAATATTTGTGTGTGCATCGAAATATAATCACCAATGACAGCTTTGCTTGACTTGTTTACATTCAAAATACTAGTAACCTACATTTATTTAATTTACATTCTCAGGCATAAACAAACACTAATTATAAGTTTGATAACTCAAATCATGCTATAAATATATATTTTATTGTGATTGTACTTTCCCTACACTTAAACTATATCTTGAACGATTTATTAAAAACCGTTGTTTTAGTTTCTTTTATTGATCAGCTGACTTCTTGGCGCTTATTCTTTCGAAGAGCTTTATTGGACTAAGTCTCTGACTATCTCATTGGTTTGCACGGTCACGTGATTAAGGAGCTGGACTTTGTAGACGCGAATATAATTTCTTAAGGATCATTGAGTCTGACTATGAACCTAAGAATTTGGAATTTGTGTTTGAGCCTTTAGATAGACCGTTACGACCATCAAAAGGAGTCCATAAAGTGTTAAAAGTGAAGAATATTGTGACATGCGACAAGAACAAACCAATTATTTTATTATTTAAGCTAACTGTATCTTACATATATGTGTATATAACTATATATATGTAAGATACAGGACATGAGGGGAAGATTGGAACCTGGGCTCAAACATTCTCGAACCAAGGGTTGATTATGAAGGTCGAAGTAACAGAATTTCTAATTTCCTCTCCTTTCTACTCTTGTTTCGAGTATGTTAGATCCCAGGTTCCAGTCTTCCCCCCTCATGTCCTGTATCTGTGTCGCTACTTGTCACACTGATTTCTAGCCACCCCTCCCCTTGAGTGTGAGGTAATAAGACAAGGGGACAGTATCTCCCCCCAGCCCCCAGCCAAAACACAATCTCACTCTCTCGATACAAGAGGGTGTAGGGTTGGTGTCATAATTAAAGGGGCCCGTTACCAGGGGTTGGTTTTGTGTCGTCAGACCTACTCAGGTCGTCTTGGTTACAGAGAGATTACTGCTGTAGCCCTACTTGTATTGTCATGTGCAAACAAAGTTACAGAGGAACAACATTATCTGACGAATATAAAATCTACTAGATATGCTTTTACGTAGTCATACGTCAAACCATGCTATCTATAGCTGTCAATTTTGATAGATACCTTTTCAATGACCCTAATAAAATAGTAAGTTTTTTAAATTTTAGCCATAATAATAATAATAATAATAATAATAATGACGTCTGGGCTACATCATTCGAAGGCCAGTAGTGTAAATATTAGACTGTACTAATGTACCTTTGCTCAGGGGACGCCCAAATGTACTAATCGTACATCATTTCCGTGGAATCTCTTTCCATGTCCCGATGAGATGAGGTGATGGTGGTAGTATGAGGGTGTGGAACCAGTGGAAACTCTTAAACCTAACTTAAGCCTAATGAACCTAAGCCTGGTGACCGTTGAGCTAGTTCCCCTTTCAGGAAGAATACTCAATATACCAGCCGGGAATCGAACCCGGGACCCCTAGACTCGTAGCTAGGTGCACTGAGGCTGTTTAATTTTTAGCCATTAAAATTATGTTTCCGTTTTCTAAAAATACCTTTCTATGAAAATTGAACTACATCGTAGAGACGGGAATAAAGAGCCTTAAGAATTAATAGCACTTTCAGCCTGGAACTTATGTTTACCCGTTTAGGTGGGTGAGTGGCCTAAGGCGTTTGATTCGTATGTTACTTGGTCACCGTTGACGGGAAGGTAGGTGGTTCAAATTCCCATCCCGGTGACTTAAGGTTAGTTTAAACATCCACTCGCCCTGTTGAACTACACTCCTAATCCATACCCGCTGCCGGTAGATGACCTAGTTGCTACATTTCTGACATATCGGCTGGTTACACTCGGCCATTTCATCTTTGATAAGGCCAGGAGCTTCAACAGTTTTAATATCTGGGATAAACAGATAATTTGAGATACACCGTGATTTTTAAAAGGAATTTCACGTTTTACCACCAACATTGATTGAACGTCACTAAAATATGGTCTTCTACAAATATGTCTTATTTGATTTATTAATCATAAAGTTAATCTAAAAAAATAAGCAAAAGCTTCCAATAATACTTCCTTATGGATTTCTGTATAGTTTCTCTTTTTATTACTATTTAAATGGGCTAGTAATGTAAATGAAATTATTATAATTTTTTTGCTATTGTGACAACATGAATTTCCCGTTTTCAAATAATGGGCTTCCTAAGAAAACTAAACTGTCTTTTCTCTTCGATTTGCAGATATCTATCTCCATAGTATCTGGCGAATAATAAAATATAAGTTGTGACACCCCTTCTTCCCCCTCCCGCCCCCATCCTCCGTAATTAACTGCTCTTATTTTTCTCTTAATATAATTGATAGCTTTTAATTAAATATCAAAGTGATTCGCCAACAAAGCGACTCCGAATGTCATAAAACCATATTAGTGATTATTTTGTTAATATATTTTAAAATACATATTCTTGGTATTGAATAAAATAATTAGATGTTATTTCTTTATCTAGAAATAACTACAAGATAATTTAATTTAAATTATCCTTCTTTATACAATAAAAAACTACATTTTTTGGGGGGTGCTCCTCTAGGAAATTTGCGCCTCTAGGTAATCACCTTGACTCGACTATATTGGGTGTGATGATGGTGATTTTTTCATAAATTGTCTCTCCCTCCTTATCCATGCAAATTCCGGTACATATACTCTATCTTCTACCTTACTCATCCTTACCCCATTTATGTAAATATAAGGATAGCCAGCACAAAAAATACTTATGATAAACACGGGGGAAAAAAAATAGATATGCCCACACTACTTTTCTTCATATCAAAAGAAAACATGACCTTTTTTAAATCTAGATTAATAGCGTTGTTTTGTTTTTCTGTTAATGAACAAAGGATTACTATATAATTTTGCAGCAAGTCTCGGTACCTAATACTTTCTATTAAAGAATGATATTATTTCCCCCCCCCC
>CABFWB010000334.1:142484-169982 GCA_902151455.1 Timema bartmani | reverse complement strand
AAAAAAAAAAAAAAGTGACAAAGAAAGTTTTAATCCTTTCTGTCCCATTCAAGTGAAAATAGTATTTAGCTTCCTAACACTAAAATTTAATTTTGCTAGTAAACAAAAAGAACCTGTTTTAGCTCATGGTGTGACAAACAAAACTCCCGAGAAGTTAGTTTGCAAAATTTAACATCCAACCAACTTTGTTTTCCTCCCCTTATCCACGTTTCCTTCCTTCCTGCTCGGACACGTTTCAACCCTTATCCTCATATGATGTCAGTATAATTTCTTACCCCTCCTGAAACTCCTTCAAAGAGTTAAATGGGAAGGGAAAACAAATTACTTAAGTAATTAGCCGTTAAAGTGGGTTTCTTACGTAAGGGGTTCATAGCAAGTATTACGTTTGTTTTTCCAGAGGAAACAATTTTCGAGCACTTCTTAATTAAACCCATTGACGGGATAAGCCAATAAAGTGGGGTAAAATTGTGGAAACGTCTTAAGAGAAATTTGATTAGAGGAAAATTACGTGAAAGCAAGTATGTATAGGCGTAGACTAATTTCTTAGTTACTAAACAATGCTATAAACAACCAGGTGTTGAAAATCTTGAGATATATATTTCCCTCGGCCTGTAATCATGTAACTCAAATTGCTTATTTCACTTAAGAACTATTTGTCCTGTGAATGGTTAAGCCTATTTTAAAGTGCGCAAAAAAAGGATTCTAATTGTTGTAATTAATATAACATTGTAATAAGAATATGAAATTACAGTGTGCATATCTATTGGAAAACATGGCAAGACTATAGATAAATGCAAGAAAAGGTGGTAATCTTAACTTCGCCATTAAAGTATATTATTATTATTATTTTTATTATTATTATTATTATTATTATTATTATTAGATAGGCCTACACTTAAAACTCAGAAAGCTCGTCTCAAATAATGAAGATAGTTCAATCATTTTCTGATTTTATATTTGAATCTCGAACCATCGCACAGTGTGATATTTCAGCAATCTAGCTGGATAAAAATCAATTTTTCAATTGAACCAAAAGAGTGAAATTATGTTTGTATTCAATAATAGAACATCCCTAGTGTGTGTCTGCGTGATTTGGCTCCTCAAGAAGTGCGCGGCATAATGTTGAAACGTGCCCGAACATGTCTATACTCGCACTTGTCATGCGCAGCCCAAACTCACTCTGTTCATTCCTTTAAGTTCGCTAGACCGGTGTACATCCTCCGTGTTCTCCAGTGCTCTTTCTATCTTCGAGTTATTATTTTCATTGTTTTAACTTATTATTAAGTGATTTATTTTTTCAAAATTATATTTTACTGACCCGGAGACAACTTTTGAAAACGTGAGTAATTTTCACTTAATATAAAAGCTATTTTTTTAAATTATAAGTAGGTTTCAGTATATTATACCACTTTATACAGCGTGGCTGCTATACACAAATTAAAGCTAGTTATTTCATATATTCAAAACACAAAAAAAGTTTTGCGCAAATTTGCGCACTAAATTTTTCTTTTCATTATTTACAGAATGAATCCGCCAATTACTCATAAATCCTTATTTTACATATGGGTGGAAAATTCGAAGAATTCGAGATTCGAAGCCATTTTAGCTTTTATTTTGCAAGAATTGAACAACTCATCGTTTTCTGAAACTGCTCTAAAAAGTATTAAAGCAACAATAAGGAGTTTTTGTCAAAAAATTGAAAAGAGATGGGATAAAGTGGCAAGACATCAAGAGCGGTTCCTGAATGACTATTCATCCTGGCTTCAAGAAAATATTACATTTCCCGCGGTTGTGTTTCAAGCTTTCCCAAGTACTTCAACACAAGATGGTGCCATTAACAGGCCTGGTAGGCCTAAAAAGCTTTTTAGTAGCTGTGGTCCTAAGGCTAGATCACTAAAAATAAAAAGACTTCTTGACTCAACCAGCCATGATGAACTGTTGATGGCCACAGAAATGAAACTACGTAAAGAAGGGAAAAGGGACTCCGCAGCTATAGTTAAAGAGCTCTGTATTGCATCTCCAAAAAGAGGTACAACAATCAAAAAGGGACGCAAGTTTTTAAATCAAAAGCTAGCTCTACTATCTGCCGATCAAGCACTTGCTTTAATAGTGGATGCCAATCTTTCAACACGCCAGTATAACCTCATACGCCAACAAGCCAAAGACTTAAATTGTAAATTATATCCACCTTATTACAAGGTTAAGGAAGCTAAACAGTTATGTTATCCTCCTGGAATTACCATAACAGAAACAACAGCTGAAATACCACTCCAATCGCTGATTGACCACACAGTATCACGGTTATGTAACATTAAACAAATAATGGAGAGTTTGTGTTTGCTCGAGAATGGTACTCTCAACATAATCATAAAATGAGGTTGCGATGGGGCAGATCAAAATAAATACCGGCAAAAGTTTTCTGAAGAGCATTTTACCGATGAAAGTTTATTTAGCATTTCTATGGTACCTATACAGATTTACTCAGGTACTGAGGAATCTAATAAAACCATAATTTGGCAAAATCCCGCTCCATCTTCGACCAGACACTGTCGCCCCATCAAATTTATATTTGCCAAGGAATCAGTAGAGGTGATCTCCACAGAGGTTAGGAAAATTGAGAGACAAATCGCAACAATTTCGTCTTCCAAAATATTTGTTAATGGCACGCATGTTACTGTAAAGTCTACATTGATATTCTGCATGATAGATGGTAAGGTCTGCAATGCAGTCACTTCATGTGCTTCAACACAAACATGTTACTTGTGTGGAGCTAAACCAAGCGAAATGAACAATGTGAATACAATATCAAAAAAGGAGGTGAACAAAGATTTTCTTTCTTTTGGATTATCACCTCTACATTCCTGGATTAGATTATTGGAATGTATTCTTCACATTTCTTATCGTTTAGAAATAAAATCATGGCAAGCTAGAGGATCAGAAAAGAAACAAAAAGTTGCTGAAAAGAAGAAAGAAGTGCAAGAAAGGTTCAAAAGTGAGTTGGGTTTGCTTATAGACATGCCTAAACAGCAAACTGGGAACACTAATGATGGCAACACGGCTCGGAAGTTTTTTAGAAATGCGGAGAAGTCTGCAAAAATAACCGGGGTGAATTTAGAACTAATCAAAAGATTTCATGTAATTTTAGAAAGTTTAAATTGTGGTTTTAAAATAAATGTGGAAAGGTTTGATGCGTACACTAGGGATACGCAAGACTTATACCTCAGAGAGTACTCTTGGTATCCAATGCCTGTAAGTCTACACAAAATATTATTCCAAGGAAAGGATATTATTGCTTCTTGTGTTTTGCCGATTGGACAATTTTCCGAAGAAGCTCGAGAGGCAAGAAATAAAGACAAGGAGCAATACAGGGAATTATTTGCAAGATAAACTTCCAGAATTGATACAAATACCGACTTACTTAATAGGTTACTAATCATCTAAGACCCATTTATTGCTAGTTTGCGTGCAACTCCTAAAACTAAACATGGAAAAATCAGTACTGAAGTGTTAAATTTATTAGAAACCTCAAGTGAAATAAATCCAGCACTAATAGAAAGAAATGATGTTTCAGATAACACATCAGAGGACTTATTAGAAGAATGTACTGACAGTAGTGAATCCGAATAAGTCTGTTTTCCTATTACATTTAGAATCATCAATTATCCCCCCAATATGATACGTTTTCCATATAGCTGTCTTTTGAATTATTATTTTTTACAATAACTAGGCCCTATCAATAATAATATAAAAGTCAAACTGAATGCCAAGTGTTAGCATCTAATCAATCCATGTTTAATCTATTGTAATTTTTAATAAGCAACTGTGTAGTTTAATAATTATGTATATTTTTTATTGTATTATAAAATAGCTACATATACTCTTCTTTGTGTATTTTATGAGTAATAAATAGCCCCCAAAAAACAATGAAAGATATTATACTTTTACTTAAATAATTTTTTCCTCTTAGATTGCCAAAATACCACACTGTGCATCGGGTCAAAATCGTCGAGTTAAAACCATTAAATCAACCAATGGTTTGAATCCCTCCCAACCGGGATTTGCAACGGTGTCTTAAAGGAGGTTGCCCAATGATCTCTACAACGTACAGGCCGATAATATAATATATAATACTAATACTTAGCACCGCGTTTTGCTACCCGTTCGGGCTACACGCTTAAGTACTAATTACGCTATTGGGCTAGGAATTGGGAAGGTTTAATATAGAGTAAGTGAACCCGCATTTGCGTGGAGGTAAAGTGGAAAACCGTTTAGGAAAACCCCTCCTTTACCCCCTCACAGTTCACCCGAGTGAGATTCGAACCTCAATCTCCCCATCCTCGGCAGTCTAGCCCAACTCGAATCTAGCGCGTTAGCTAACTACGCCATCGAGGCGGGTGAACGTAAGTTAATATAAAATTACTCTTCCTACCAGAGGAGTCGTTTTTCTTGATGGTCAGCCATCCAAGTGAGAATTATATTAGCACCCACCAATGCTTCAGCTTAGATACCTCCACAAAAAATATATTATATGACACGATCGTAAATATTTCGCATATATTCTATTATAATTTGATAACATTTTCAAAAATATATTTATTAAAATCTTGAGCTTGATTTAGTTTGAGGAATACAATACTTTTCTTTCGGAGGTCTCGAGAAAAAAAAGAAAGGGGTGGTCTAACATCTAATTATTAGGTTCTAACAAAATTTATCAAGCCGTTTAGGTTGTTTGTAGCTTCAAGGACATAGAGACAAACATGAGGACAGACATAATTATTGTAAAACCCACTTTCTTAGGTTTGGGAGCACATAAAACTTCACGATTACATTACTTTCTGTACAATGTACATGTTACTAAACAATTTCTATAAATTACTATATTATTATTTTTTTAAATATAAGAAAATATAAAATAATTCATACACATTCTGGCATGAAATTGCTGTGGCCGTCCTCCCAAACATTTGTTTTAAATGTTATTTATAATATGTTTCAGACTAAAATAATAATTAAAAAAATACATTAAAGGAATTATTTAGCCTAAAATGACTTTTGAAATTAAATCGTTAATGAGATGTTTAAGTTCCTTTTCTCATGAAAGGGGGAAACTTTTCTTTTCGTACAAAGCCTTGTACATGTAGTAAACTTAATAATGTAAGTAATGGAAAGTATAATAATATGTTAATTTTGTGAGCGCGTTTTGTTCGCGATCTGCACATCATTTTGATTGTTTGAACACTCTTTATTAAGTAAAACATTCAAAATCACCATCACACGAGCTGTTCATTATTATATGACTTGTGTTTTTCTGTTCAGACGTCTGTAATGCACTTTATAATTACTATTATACAATATAGTAATGTAAACTCGAAATAATAGAATTAAAAAGAGTCTGTCTTGGTGGCTAACTGAGCATTACTAGTAGTTTCCTTTTCTTTATATTTTTTAGCACCGCGTCTTACTACCTGTTCAGGTTATACACATGTGTACTAATTACACTAATGAGTTAGGGAAGTCTGAATTTAGAATAAATGTACCCGAATTTTCGTGGAGGGAAAGTGGTAAACCATTTAGGAAAATGAATTCATTACACTCGACCGGAATTCAAACCGTGATCCCCCTATCAAGTATTTTCCTTGCTCTAGGAAACGTTTACTTCACGGATAGTATTTAATTCATACGTCATATGTCTTAGGGCCTTATGGAATAAGTTTATTCATATAAAATCAAAATTTTAAATAGGCTGAAACTGGAAGAACCTCATCTTAGAGATCATCAAAATGTTAATAAAGTTACTTTGATGTAGTCATGCGATGAAGATACGTGGTCTGCCGCTGTCATTTTGTATAAATTATGTGAGGAATGCCAGGCCTCCATCGTGGTTCGGATTCCACGTTAAACTGTAGGTCCTCCATTTCATCTCACAATCACCCTACCATTACACATTAGTGTAAGTGCGTGTAACCCGAACGGGTAGTAAGACGCGGTGCTAATAATAATAATAATAATAATAATAATAATAATAATAATAATAATAATGTACAAATTATGATAGTTTTGCAACTATAAAATAAATGTGGTGACCTTTAGTTAATAATTTATACACTACACTTTATTTTGTACATATTTTATAAAACTGTGTTTCCCAAACTGTAATGCACGTACCCACAGAGGTACACGAAGCATCTCAGGGGACACGTGATGTCCCTCTAAGTTGTATCAATCATTCATAGCACCTATTTTAATAATAATATTAATAATAATAATAATAATAAGTCTGATGAACAAATTAACAAAGATTTTGATAAGATAGATTTTCACATACACACACATATATATCTTTATATATATATATCTTTAACTCTGTCACTGCTTTGTTTATCTTACTGTTAAAGTTTTATTAAAATTAGGAACGACCGTTTATACTTTAGGCGATATAAGATATTTGTTCCTTGTTTTATTCTAAAGAGCTGGAAGATGTAAGTTTCCTATATCGTTTGAGCTCGGCCACCGAGGACGGGGAGATCGAGGTTCGAATCTCGGTCGGGTGAACTGGGGGTGGTTTTTCCTAAATGGTTTTCCACTCTCCCTCCACGCAAATGCGGGTTCTCTTCCTCTAAAATTCAACCTTACCAATTCCTAATACATTAGTGTAATTAGTACTTAAGCGTATAACCCGAACGGGTAGTAAGACGCGGTGCTAAATATTATTATTACTATCCTATATCGTGATCTCGAAAGGGCTACGCGACTGGTGACAGTTTGGGAAATACTGTTCTATAAGGTTATTTTCATGCCAATCCACCTATAATTCCTTCCAAGACTAAATTCTACCAACTTAATAGTACGAGTAGTTCTAGCCATGAATATATGAGTGATTTTACGTATATATTTATCTTAAATTATATTTGAGGTATTTAACGTTCACGTTTTGAACCGATAGATAATTTCAGTAGGTACGCGACTTATAAATTAAAATTAAATATATAACAGTCAACACCCGGACCCTCGGCGTTAATTCATCATTGTGAAGGGAAAAACCCAAGCCTGTAATCGCAGACACGCTACCGACAGAGCTAAGGTGTGGCAGACAAGAGCGTCGTGAATAAATAAAGGCTACTGTACAGCCCACAGATAGACAAATATGTATACAGTTCGTTCTAGGACCGGCTACACGGAGCCACAACGCACCGCACTGCATTTTTCCGGTGGAATGCTATCCATGTTTTTAAATGCAAGTGGCTACACAAGTCCGCACCGTACCGCACCGCACCAGTGCGGACGAATCGTCGAGAGAGCATTGCTCCGCACTTTTGCGGTGCGGTGCGGACCGTGTAGCCACCTACCACCGGAAATAAATGTTCGGGAGCTTCCGAACTTTTGTTTTCATGCTAACCCCTAAGCACTGTAGGGATGAGTGAAAGAGTGATAGGCATTTCTTTCACACTTTCACTTATTGAACAACAAACATTCTTCTTCTTAATTATTAGCTAACTTAAAACTGTATTCTTAGTAATTAATAGCTAACTTAATTTTATGAAAATAGGTGAAAACCTATGCAAGTAAAAATAAAAATACAAACTTATTTTGTAATAGAACTGTCTATAAAAAATATAAAAATTGTTAGAAAATGCGGTGCGATTAGGTGAGGTTCGGGTTGGCTACGTGTAGCCATACCTATATGGCCCCAGAAGCATAACCTTAAGAGTCAGGGCAGATTTTTATTTTATTTTTATTTTAGCGTGTATGACCTTGGTGGTCTTGGAGTAAAGTACTCACCTCAAGACCCGATGTTCGTGGGTTCAAACCCAGCCAGGTTTGACGGATTTTTCTTGAGCGATAAAAATACATATTACAACCTCTTTCGAAGGGGTAGTAAAGAAGTTGAGCCAATATTGACTGTGGCATGTAAAAGAATCCTGGAATGTATATGAAAATACCTTTCTCGGCAAAATTGGTAGGCTCTTTGGTTCTAGCTCATAGAAATTCCCATGTGCTGATATAATCAGTCGGTTAAGAAAGTGCAAGTTAGATACCTCAAAAAATAAAATAAATAATAAAATTATATATCACACATGCTACCAAGGTGTCTCAGCCAAACATTCCTGGTCTTCTACTGGCATTGGTGAATATGTAACCATCTCCTGAAGTTGGGAGACCATGTAGGTGCGGTTAATTCAGCCCGATAAGAGGATGTAACGGGTAGTAAGATGCGGTGCTTAAATATTATTATTATTATTATTATTATTATTATTATTATTATCATCTTAAATTCTTCTCTGTCTAACCGTTTGTTTCTCTTCTGGCAGGTGCGCAACGCGACGGCGGCCTTCATCATCAACCTGTCCGTGTCCGACTTGATGTTCTGCTGTTTCAACCTGCCCCTGGCCGCCTCCATGTTCTGGCAGCGCGCCTGGCGGCACGGCGAGCTACTGTGTCAGCTGTTCCCTCTGCTGCGCTACGGGCTGGTGGCCGTGTCCCTCTTTACCGTGCTCGCCATCACCATCAACAGATACGTCATGATCGGTCACCCCAGGATGTACCCCAAGTGAGTGTTCTTTCGCTTTCTCTCGTCATTGTCACTCTCTTATAATGAATTACCTTAGTTGCTGTTTTAGCCTAATCCCATCAGTTTCCTTGTAAAGCAGGAGCCATAATTATAATACCCGTATCGGTGATCGCATGATCTAACCCGTCACTCTCGTGTTAGACTGGCCTGATGATGGGGAGATCTGGGTACGAATCTCTGTCGGGTCTACTGTGGGTGGTTTTCACTCAAATGGTTTGCCAGTCTCCTTCCACGCAAATGCGGGTAGATTACCTCTTAAAAGCTTTCTTCCTCATCCTTACACCAATAGAGTACACCAAATAGTAATAGTAATTACCATATGCGTATGACCTGAACAGGAAGTAAGACGTGGTGATTATACTGTGTATATATATATACAGTATAATACAGTATATATATATACAGTATAATACAGTATATATATATATACTGTATTATATAACATTAAGAGTAGTAAAACGTGATTAAATAAATCAAACTCGCATTTCACACCCCTTTAGGGTAATACTAATATAGTGAGTAAACCAATGGAATATGGATGAGGAAGTTGGAATATAGTAAACGTTCTCGCATGTTCGTGGAGAGAGAGAGAGAGAGAGTGGGAAATCAGTTAGTTTAAACCACCCTCAGTACATCCAACCGGGATTCGAATACCGGATCTACCAATCACTAGCAAACCAGATTAAATGAGCTTGATATTTAGTCCGTGTGTTCATCGGGCAGGCTCATGCATCCGTCATGTGTGTGTTGGTGCATTTTGAGCTGATAGATTTCAAAACAACTTTGACTCACATCTACTGTCTAAGGCGTTAGACTCGCATTGTACTTGGTCGTCTCTCCTGGTTGTATCCAGATTGCGAACAAGTAAAAGAGCAACTCACGGGAATTACTCCGTGAGGGTGGTGACACGGGTGGAAGGGGCTACTGGCAGCACCCACCGGCCACCGGGACTTTCCTCCTGACCAAGCTTACCCTAACCTAACCTAACCTAACCAAACCTAACCAAACCTAACCTAACCTAACCTAACCTAACATAACCTAACATAACCTAACATAACCTAACCTAGCCTGATATAATCTAACTTAACCTAGCCTAGCCTAAGCTAACTTAGAAATACTCGTGTATGTAATCTAGTTTAATTAAAACTGACGAGGCTGAAAGAACGTAAGACTTCTAGCCCCCCGTGGGCCACCCCTATTCTCAAGGGGCGGGATGGCATAGCAACATGGCGTATCCGTAATCTGGATTCCTCCCTATACATCAAAAATTTCATGTTCGGAATCAGGACTGCTCGGAATCAGGGCTGCTCGGAATCAGGAGGCCACCGTCTCTTTAGTACAAGTAGACCATCTTTTGTCAAATAATATCCTTATATACAAGTTTTAAATCCTTTTACTGATAGTATTTACAAGTTTGTTTCCAAAACCCATTCAGTTAAATGCCTCACTTCAAAATATCTCTAACGAAAGAAGAAAGGAATTAAATACCGCTACCGACATTCAAGTGTATTTCTATAGCTGTGGAATTTAATTGGATTCCAGTGGAATAACAGCTATTTTGCGACAGTTCATGCTTATAAATTATTTCAAAGTTCTTCCTCCTACTTCTTTTTTTACATTCTTCACTAAGAAGACTCACGAGCTGGAGTGATCTATTTACCATTTTCAATTGATTACTTTATTTTTATTGTCACTACTTCTCACTACCCATTCGGGTTATATCCATATGAACTAATTACGCTCATGTGTGGTAATGAGCAAAATATTTGTTTAGAGGAAGTCTACCTGCATTTGCGTGGAGGGAGAGTAGAAAACTATTAAGAGAAAAACACCCTCAATACATCCAACCAAGACTCGAACACCTATCTTCCCGTCATCGGCTGTTTAGTTTATTGCGACAGTGACGCCTTAGACCATTCGACAACTGAAGCTGGTTTTTCCTAGTTAATATTTTAATAATTTTTTTATTTAAAAATCGAGGAATTTAATGTTTCCGGGATCATTATGATGGTATCAACATCATATGATCTGGTTTGCCATTGACGCTGAGGTTGAGCTTTCCGGCCGGCTTTATTAATTATTTTTTAGCACAGCGTTTTATTCCCCGTTTGGATTGTACGCTTATGTACTAATTAAGTTAATGGTTTTAGGGATTATTAAGGCTATATTTACAGGAAGTGTACCCGCATTTTCGTGGAGGGAAAGTGGAAAACAATTTTGTAAAAACCACCCTCAGTACACCCGACCGAGATTCTAACCTTGATTTCTCCGTCATTGGCAGTCTAGACTACTGCGAAAGTAGCGCGTTAGACTATGTGGCCATCGAAGTGGGTGAAAATTAATTCAAGTGTATCACAAACTGATACGTGATGGTTATCCACAGGGTCAGGCCACATCTGGACTCAACGCACTAACAACTAAAGAAAGATGGCCCTGGACACGAGACGAACCAAGATGGCTCAGTGGCAAAGCATTAATACGCAAACCCAAAGGTCCTAGGTTCGATTCCCGTATTCACGTTTTCATTTTTCATTTAATTGAAGTTATTAAAAATTATTTTTCTATCAAATAGGTTTCCCCTTTACCTCCACAAGAATGCGGGATACATTTATTATAAATTCTACCTTTATCATGCCTATCCTATTAATGTAAACATGTTGATATCACGGGTGGGTAGTAGGACGTGGTGCACATAAATCGCAAAGATCCATTATCTTAGAGCTGGTAACTTTCTATATTTAACGTGAATTTTTTTTTCGCTGCGTCTTACTACTTGTTCAGGCTACACACACATACACACATATATATATATATATATATACGAAATACTACTCTAAGGTAAGTTATCTGGTTCGGTGGAGACATGGTATAAGACGTCACTCTTGTGTAAACTGTATTACAGTCCACGGGGAGATCGAGTCTCAAATCCCGGTTGGGTTTACTGAGAGTGTTTTATGGTAAATTGTTTCTCACTCTACCTCTACGCAAATGAGGGGACAGTTCTTATAAATGTAACCTTTTCATCCTTACCAAAAAAAATTACACATATGTGTATACAGTTGTCATATTTGATGGATATTATGTATCAATAACTATAAAATAAACACTATTAAAGTAGTAAAACGTTATTATTGCTACCGTAAAAATATTGTATTAAAAAATGATTTGTGCCAAAGTCATCCTATAGCTTCTTTTTTGTTATCTTAAAGATATTATCTTGCGGAGACAAAAGTTTCTTTGTATTTACATAGTGATAAAGCGGTGAAATTTTAGTGATTTGGAGCTCACTAAAAGTGTATCATGCTAGAAATTCTTAGCTTGTTTTAATCACATTTAAAGCAACTGTAAATGCATACATTATGTATACTGTGATACCTGTCAAGGAGATTTATAGCATGTAAAACTAATGTTTTTGTCTCAATATTGACAAAGTGTAATTATTCTATGCATATTATTTTACTGAAACTGATACGACCCACCCAAATTGACAGTGACAGAACATAATATTCGATCTATGCAGTGGCGGCTCGTCGTATAGGGCTGCAAGGCCCTTCCTGAATTATCTTAACTATTTGTGAATAACAGTATACTCATCATCATCATGGTATTAGCTGCTAGCTGCTTGGACATTAAAATACACCCCTCCTAATCACTTATGATTGATACACACTATATAGCCTTATTCTGCGAGCCTGTCTAGCAATGGGGTAGAAAGTATAAACGCAATAATATTTCTCCGTGCCGGGCTGTGGCCTCGAGCAGTCCAGCTGGCTATCTGACGCATGCGCTCACGGTGGTCATTGGGAATAGAGCTCCAGGGTGGGGTAAGAATAGGGTCGCGTGATTGGCCCTTGTACGGGCTGTTCTGTAGGGTAGCCCAGACAGCCAGTTTCTGTGTCCAGCCGAGTGTTATACGGCGCGCATTTTTTGTCAGGCTGTAATAATTGTGTTCGCAAATCGCAATTATTATTGCAGTGTAGTAGTAGTGATCTTTACAGTTGTAAGTTAAGAATATGTATAATTTTCTGACTGGTGGGGGAGGGAGATTTCTTACTTTATAGAAGCTCGGGATGACCTTAAACAAAGACACTTTTAGGGCTAACATTTTAAAAATTCCATACCCCCTCCCCCAGATCTTCCAGTAGCCCCCCGCCAAATGCAGCCCTCCCAATGTTATTATTATTAGCACGGCGTCTTACTACCCGTTTGGGTTATACACACTTACACTAATGTGTAATACTAGGGTGATTGTGAGATGAAATGGAGGACCTACAGCTTAACGTGGAATTCGAACCACGGTGGAGGCCTGGCATTCCTCACGTTCACAAGTTGTGATTAATACACGTCAGAGGTGAAGGAAGGGTTCGGCAATCAGATAAATCTGTGCCGGGACCGAGGATTGAACCCCGGACCCCAGCACAGAAGTCTGACACATTACCCCTAGACCACCAGGTCACCCCTTCCAATGTTGAAATCCACGATCCGCGACTGTATCTATAACTATATAAAAGCAGCTTTGTAACTATCAGAAACTTACCTTTCTAGCGTGATTTCCCTATAAAGAGTCCATAAAACTTTTACCATTCGCTTACCCCTTTCAGGGACGCCACCTAAGCACCATTCTCCCACGGCGCTTCATAAAACAAAAGGAAACAAATGCCTTCTATCTCGTGAAGTATAAACTGACGTTTAAAATGTAAAGGTGGGGGTGTAGGGAACGCAAGTTAAGGACTATACCTTTTCAGTTTTTATATTAAAACTTTTTTTACCACAAGAAATCAAATTATTCTCCTGTAGAAACATAGAGTTTAGTTTTCTCTTCATAGTGATATCAACAATGTTCTTGAATATCTGTCAAGGGTGTCCTAGAATTTAATGACAACTTTTTCTCTTAATTTAAAAAGCATTTAAATATTCATCACTATAATTATTGTGTATTGTAAATAATGTAGTTTTTTCAATCTAGCTTCATTGTTTTCTAAATATTATTTGGTTGACTTTAAGCTATATATATGATTATTAATTTTATAACTAGAAAGAAAGAACTACACAATTTTTCACCAGAAAAACTAAATAGTTTTGGTACTTGTTACACAGGGGGTTTCAACCTGTTTTGTTTGTTGTTTCAGACTGTACAGCAAGAAGTATCTGGGTCTTATGGTGGCTTGCACGTGGATGTTCGGCTTCGGCGCTCTGATTGCCACGTGGGTTGGCGTCTGGGGCCGGTTTGGTCTGGACCGTTGCATTGGCTCTTGTAGCATCCTGCCAGATGACCTCGGGCGCTCCCCGAAAGAGTTCCTCTTTGTGGTGGCCTTCCTCATCCCTTGCCTCGCTATCGTCGTCTGCTACGCGAGGATCTTCTACATTGTCCGCAAGACGGCGCTCAAGTCACGCGTCACCACCAGGAGCAACACTGTCACCAACACGACGACCAACTCCACCGCCAGTGGGGGAGATAGACGCCTGAATGGAAACTCCTCGGGATATGAGGACATCACAATTAGTGGCAAGTTCATCAAAAGATGCAACTTCTCAATCGCTGAGGACTCTGCCATAGGCTCCACCAGCACCGGGCCTTCTATTTCCACAGATAAGTCATCGGCTGCTTTCATAGAGAACGGACACACGAGCCCTCAACTTTGCAACAACAACAGATCCTCGCCAGAGGTAAAGATACAGGTGTCTGGTAACGGGATGAGACTAGATGGCATCAAGACTAACCTCAATGTGCCCAACCCGAACCTGTTATCTCCTCCATCCCCATCGAGTCATAGGGTCATCGGGGAACCTTCGTCGTCCTCCGGAGTGGACGTGAATCATGAAAATGAAGAATATGACCACAGTAGTAGAAGCGCCACTCCAACCTCCCTCTGCAGCTCTCTGGGTGACCCAACAGGGCCCACCCCACAGAGGAACAAAAGCCTCAACAGGAAGCGTCGCCGGAAGGAGCGGATGCCATCGGCCGTGGCCGTCAACTCAGCACTTTCTCACGTGGCGTCAGTCTTTCGGAGGGGTAGCAACCTCAGGGCAAGCCCCAGGCGACAGAGTACGATGACGAATTATTCCGGGGTTGTCGTTCCCGGTAAGATGACGCCTAAAGATAGGAAACTTTTGAAAATGATTCTAGTGATTTTTGCATCGTTTGTGGTCTGTTATCTTCCTATCACTTTAACGAAGACCTTCCACAGTACGATCGACAATCACGCGCTGAACGTCGCCGGGTATCTGCTGATCTACCTGAGCACCTGCATCAACCCCATCATCTACGTCGTCATGAGTTCCGAGTACCGCCAGGCGTACAAGAACCTGCTGGTATGTAAGGGGTATGGGGCTGAGATGAACCCCCAGCACAACGCCCAAGGTGGGGTTCAAGGAAGGGGTGGATCACAGAGGGCATGACACCGGTTGAAGGAGGGCTCTAAAAGGGACAAGGCGCCCTCCTCTCTTAACCTAGTACTGAGGAGGTCCAACTCACCTCCCCAATCGCTGGAGGAGAGAGACAGCAAAACTTGAGAACTACGATTACCAAATATCATATTTTCAAACCTAATATTTCGAGTTTCCAAAAGCTCTTTACAAGGCTGTATTCCCTGAAATGCAGTCATTTCGGGGGGAACTAATAACTTTGTTTTGTATATTGTCATTTTTTGACGTCTCTAAATTTGATGTCTACTTTAATCGTCAGGTGACACATGAGATGGAGAGTCTTCGATATTAAAAAGAGTTTATTTTTATTTTGGGAAAGACAATGTCTACATCGGATATTTTGTGCTCCACAAATTAATTTTTCATAGGTTCCTATTTCCCCAGTTCAAGTCTGATATAATGTAATGGAGGAACCAGATTCTCAATAAAATAAAGTTTGTAATATATTACAAAAATAATTTTATTCCGATAAATATAACTATAATGCATGAGGGCTTGAAAACATACCTTCAAATAGATTGTAAATCCAATATAACAGCCGAATTACATTAATATTATGGCACACGTGTTTTTTATTTGTATAATCTATAGAACATATAACTAGGAAAAATTATTTTCAAAACAGAAAAACTGTCACCAAAATATGTTTTTATCCTAAATCAAGGAAACAATACGAAAATATTAAACAATTTGAACAGCAATTTATATTATTAAGATAGGTTATTAACTTGATGACTATGAATGTGATCCGTGTCAAATATTGTAATACTGAAGAGAGATTATTAATACGAATCCAATGGGAAAGTACTGATGTAAAAATATAGTGTATTTAGAGGAAAATGTTTATTATTGTAATTCACTTCTCCATTGTATAATGCCCTGTACATGTGAGCTATGCTATGCAACTAGTAATATAAGGAAGATGACAAAGATAATTAAGAGCGTGGCATTCACATGCCAATCAACTCTGTGATACACTCGGCTAGAAATTGTAAATTTACACGAAAACTATTGCACATAGATCATTTCTGATTTAACATTAATGGAGATAAAGAGTTAATAGAAGTTTCTAATACTGAACATTGTTGAAATATTAAATTATGCTTTGAAAAGGCCGTTTTTGACCATTTTAGAATGGCTTTACAGATGATCACTGTGCACAAATCTTCTTTATATCACTATAGGAACATACTGTAGTTATTAACAAGAAACTTTGTAGCTTTGTCCCCCATCGTTACCACAGAAAATTTCGAGTAATCACTAAAATACAAATGCACGGCACACATTTCTGGCATATCGTAGATGTTTTCTACTCCCATATCTCTCTCGCGCGCACACATACACACAAACGCAGATGCGAGCCGGGAGCTGAGTTTGTCCTGCTATGATGAACGTTCTTAAATATATTTCACATTCGACCATAGTAGCTATCATAAACATCCACATCACACATCACATAGTCTAAGGCATCATTCTCACATTACACTGGAGGGCCGATAACGTAAAAGTTAAGGTTACAATCTTGGCTGGGCTTCCTTTTTTTTCTGCATGTGACTTCTCAATGAGGTTTTAGGCCGTTAATGCGGGCGCATTTCCTCTCTATTTATTTTTTCATCCTTACCCTTTAATCCAAGCTCTTAGTATTATTTTTTTATCCCCGCGTCTTACCACCTGTTTGGGTTATACCTATATATGATAATTACTCTAATGGGGTATAAATTAGGAAGGAAGCATTTTAGATGTAATCTACCCACATTTACATGGAAGGAGAGTGGGGAAAAATTTAGGGAAAAACACACTCAGTAGACTCAACTGGGCTTTGAACCCTAATCTCGCCATCATCAGCAGCCCAGTCTAACACGAGAATGGCCCCATAGACCATTCGGTCACTGAAACGGGTAGAGCTGTTAATATCTTTGGTGTAAGACTTGACGGTTAAAAAAAAACCATTAGCACCAGCACGGAGTTCTGTGTGACTCACATTCCACTTGATCACAATTCGTGGAGATCTCGGGGTTCGAATCTAGGACATTAGGAGGGATTTTATACATGTTATTTATCGTTGTTGTTTGCCTATCCTCTCTTAAGGATAATGCGGGTGCGCTTTCATAATAATACCTTTTCAGAACCACCCCTTAAATAATACTTGTAATAAGCGTACAAATTTTTTTTTAATTGTAAATTTTGCTCAAAAATTAAGTTTTAATTTGAAACTCTTTGGGAATTTTAGTTAGTTGTATGTTTGACAAAGATTTATGAAGTTATCTCAACGCAACCATGTTCAAATAACACACTCAAATCTTACCTGAGAGGATATTATTCGGTTTCTCATAAGATGAATGGGTTGTAAGTCGCTTGGAAAATAGATAATTTAAAAAAAATTATAAATACAGCCCCTCGATCGATAGGAGGATTAACTCTCATGTACAAGATATGTATGCATATATACACACGAGGGTAGTTTATTATTATTAATGTATTATTGTAGTGTGTTTTATATTTTAATATATTATATTGTAGGCATATATATGTATATATAAGATTTTGTGAAAAGTTATTTTGATGAATGTAATTTTTGTATAAATTTATCTCGCTTCAAAATTAATAATGACAACGCTTCGCTCAGGTCTCGTGACTTTCATGTTACCATTTTATTTTGAATTTAAAATATCAGATTTCATAGTACATGTTCAAGTCAAAATAAAAATTTCCAAATAAACTTTTATTTTTAGTTTCATTTTACTATTTTATCTTGAATTTAAAATGTCTAATCTCATCTTACAATAATTATTTCAAGCAGGGCTGCCCTCAGCAGATTAGTGGCCCTGGGCAAACTCCGTTTGCGGGGCCTCACATCCCCCTTTGCCGCCCTCCAACCAAAGAAAAATAATTAAAAAAACTTAATTTTAGTTTAATGTCATTACTATATACCAATTTTAAGCCGTATAAGGTATTAGTGAAATGTCCTAAAATATAAATACATTGTAATTATTAATGCTAGAAGGAATATATAGGTTGATTTCTCCCAAACCCTTAGTTCGATTTTCTTTACAAACGAGTCGATCTGTGTAAAGGCACAAAAAACAACTCAGCCAAGTTTTAATTAATTCAGTTAATGCGTTCAAAAGTAATCATCTTATGACATATTCACCACAGACAGACAAATCTAAAACGTTGAAGTAAAAATGGAGGGCTCGCTTCACTCGTTAAATAAATCAAACCACATGATTATGTTTTTATTTGTTTTTACACTCTGACAATATTTGCTATATCGTCCATATATGGAGTTTACCATACGTGCGGGCAAACAATAATTTCCCACCCAAACTTATTTTTTTCACCTCTGTCAATTAATCAAGCGTGGGGCCCTGTGTGGGCGCACCATTTGCTCACCCCTAAGGGCCGCCCTGATTCAAAATCAAAATAAGAGAAATGAGAAACAAACTTTATCTTTATCTTAATATTTCGATTTTATTTTGAGTTGAAAATGTTAATGAAACTCGGGTGAAAAGTTGTTCTTATCAGTTTTAATGTGTGTTGGATTTAACCAAAAACTACATCCATCAAAATAGTAGACGTATGTTTTTTTAGATTCCAGTAGGTACTGATTATATAAAAGACTGACCAGTTGTGATGATGGGATTAAGTATCTAATAAATGTAGCGTGCCCATGTCAAAGTGGAATGGATGAGAGAAATTTGAGAGCACTTTCAAAAGAGAGCCTTAGTTTCCATAAGCTTGAATCCCAATTTGTACCTATTAATTATACATATACATATATACATTAGAGTTGGGTGTAATCCTATGTTTCTTGGATATGAATCTCAATTCCGAATCTTACATTTTATTTCGAATATCGAATCCAAATTCGAAACCTCGATTATTTACAAATATACAATTATTTAAGCTAAAGGGAAAATATTTAAAAATCGAATTTAACAAAAGTTGTTTAGTTCTTGGTGACATTGACAAATTATATTTGGTTCTTCATGTATATTATGTCATAATCAAAGCGAACACTTTTCCAGTAAATTAATTATATTGACACAAGTTTGTCCTTTTTTGTGACGATGTTATTCTCACGACTACATAAAGTTCTATAATCCCTTCTACCATTGTTTAAAATTATTCTTTGATGTCAAAGTCTTAATAATTATTGTAGTACTCGAGATACTCTTTTGAGATTTTTACGAATCTTGAATATCTCAGATAGCATAATATGATTCTAGGAATCAAGGATTCGGGCGTCTCATCTTTAATATATATAGCTATAAACGCGTAATGTGTTTGGTAAATATTGAGTGCATTTAAAAAAATTATATTGGGGGTGTTCTTAACTATGTAATACTTACGAAGGAGAAGCTCAGAAGAGGTGATGCAGTAATTACTAAGGGATGACAGGGTAGGGGTTGCATACTGTTTATGTAATTTTATTAGTTATGTGATAAATAATACACAATCATATATTTTTTAATAAATTTGTTTGTTCTCGACCATTTTTTTAACACACAGAACTAATATATTAAGCTACTTTGCAAACGGTAAGTTTACAAATGTACAACTATAATTCAATTTTGAATAGTAAATAAATAATTTAAAATACGGTTGCTTAGTAATAACATAGGTTGATGGATAAGACTAGATTAAATGGCGTTATTGGTAAGGGGATAAGGGATGAATTGAGAATAAGGGAGGAAGGAAAGTAAAAATATATGTTCTCATGAGTCATTAATTTAATGAATGCATTTTTAATTTTATTTTTGCTACTTGCCTATAGTATCGTAATTTAAAATATGTTTCAAATAAGTGTTCATCATTTTGTTTTCCATGATAATATGGTTAGGTACGGTTCCAAAGATTTTTTTTTTACATCCATTACTGTTTCCAGCCTGTGTCCTAGGTCAGTTTTTTATTCAAGTCATAAATTTTTCCACTACCGGCTTGCTAGGCCTGTCGTAGCTTCATATGGCTCATAATCTAACTTAAGACTAGGACGGGAACAACATCCTGTCCCCGGCCATCAACTTATCACTGTGAAAGGGTAAACCCATATTTTAATCAATGATATATTTTCGGTCATTCCGGTAATTGAACCCGGGACCTTTAGCTCAATAGATAGACACACTACTGATTTAGCTAAGGTGTCGGACTGTTCCAAGAAATCTTGAATGTAAACCTGTGAATTACTGTCCTCTTTGAAAGTTTTATGGACTTACTGAGGGCTCTTTTGGAGGTGACTCTTTCAGTTGTTGATAAAAAAAAAGTTTGTAATGGTTCAAATTGTCACTATCGAAGAATATACGATTTGACTAAAAAGTATAATTTATTAGAAAGAGATGGAATTAGATTGAGACAAACTACCGATTGTTTTTAGTGTACACTAATATGAAACTTACTGCTCATGATATTGTGATGAGTTCAGAGATACCATTTAGAATTTCTAGTCTACCTGGTCAAATTAGATACTAGTCTAAGATTATAGTTTTTTCTTCTAAAATTAAATAAATAATCATCATTAGTGAATTTATCACTTTCTCTTTCTCTTGATAAATAACACTAACATAAAACTATTTTCGAACAGACGCTCTTCTTTCATTTTTGTGGCCTCGAAAAATTTGTATAAATGTTTTAAAAGTGACACAGTTTATCTATAAAAAAAATTGCTACAATTTAGACTGTCAATTCAGTTGCTAGATATTATTTTCGTATAAAAAGTGCCTAAGGAGCAATATTAGTTGAGAGGTGAAAAAAAAATTAAACATATCTGAGTGTCAAGGACTTTTACGCCGGAATGTAAGTGCCATTTGTACGTTGTATTGGGATTTAGACGTTTGTACAGTTCATCTCAAACAAGTTGAGAGTGGATTCTAGACAAACCTAGGTCAGCTATCTTAGTCGTAATATTTAAACTGTAGTAATCAAATGTTTAATTTGTGAGGTTGTAGGATGGGAAGGCTGAAATTCTAAGTAACTTCACAATATCGGTTTGGAAAGAGAATAAAAAAAGACACTTCAAAAAATTGCAATTGATTTTAATCCAACCCTGTTCTCCCGACCAGTGTTAGATGTGATAATCGCTCGCCTCATTCTGCCGTTGGTAACAAACTGTCACAGTACAATATTTTTGTTGGTAGGATTTGTTTATATCCACTCTTAACTTAACTGATATATGTTGTAAAGTATGCTACGTATGTCGAAACAAAAACATTATACAATAGTAAACGATCCCAAAGAATCAATGTAGTAATTTTAAATGTATCCTGTATTAATCACCATTTTGATAAAATTGTAGCTTATGTGCACACATTGTAATAGTTTGATTGTCCACGTAATTATTTGGCAGTATTTGAGACATATCTAGGTCACTTATACATTTATTAAATACAAATTTAAACTGTCATCAATGTAATTTTCTTTAAGAATATATAAGGACAACATTTAAAGTGAAAATTTAATTTATCTCGGATATAAAAATATATAAAATAGACACATTTAGTCAAAGAAATTGAAGGGTTTTATAAAATTGTTTCTGGGACATAAATTAACATCCTAAATTCCACAATGTCCAGCATGTATTTGCTTGTTTATTTTTTTTATTAAAGTGATATTTACCAAATATCTTACATTTATTTAAAGTGATGGCATGTGCACTGTGCAAGGCAATGTTTGTGATCATGTTTATGGTCAAACAGTTATTTGTATTTTCCATTCATAAAAGTGTTAATATTATTAAAATTATTGCTTTAATATGATAACATTTTAATAAGAAAGAGTACGTAGACATCACCTGTAAAAAATAAATGCTCAAATTATTTATTGTTTTGCAATAAATTAATGTAAAATAAAAGTACTGTGTATCTATTGTAAAACCCTTATATTTTTTTATGATAAAACATTTTTAGTTGCTTTGTATTCCTAATTTTTTCCATGCTATATTAAAAGAAAGTGTTTTATTTTAATACATACCTTATAAACAAAAGTTTATGCTTAGATTCTAATATATTAACTATATTCTGGGAGCTATTTCAACAGTTTTTGTATTTTTAAAACACTAGTAGTATGTGTTTCTATTGCCAAAATTATTTAGCTAGTCTAATTGTGGGGTTATAAAAATAATGTCTACCAAATATTATTTTGTAACAATATTATTTGTTATTTAATTCAAATGTTGCAACTTCACTGCCAAAGATTGTTAAATTATATAGATCAACATCATAGAATTTTGAATAATCACATCGTAAATCCTTAAATATGACATTTTATGTAGTCTTTTATTCATTTCAAATCATATTTTATTTAATTAATACATCAATAATTAAATAAATGCTCAGAGTAGCATGGTTGTCATGTCATCATGTAGTGTATATTAGATTTAGTACTAATGTACTTCAACTGTTTGTATGTTCTCAAATACATGTATGTTTTGTCAAGTGTAAAGTACTGTTTTAAATTCACAAGTTCAAATAAATAATGAGAACTGTAAGGTATTTGTAAGAAACATAAAACCAACACATTTTTTAATGTCCTTTCCTTATTCCATAATATCCATATGCATAGACCAATAAATACAAGAATATGTATTACAGGAAAATATTTTGATATGTATCATACATGAAAATACTAGAAAATATTGTTTCATGTTGTATTAGCGATATTTTAATATTATCAAAAAACAGTCTCAATAATTTGTATGTGTTTGGTAATTGAGTACATACCATGAAACACAGATTGTATAATGGTATCGCCATGAGACACAGATTGTATACTCAGATCGCCATGAGACGTAGATTGTAAGGTCTTATTACAATGAGATATAGATCGTATGTTATTATCGTCATGAAAAATAAAAGTAGTGTGATCAATATTGACAATATTACGCCATATTAATTTAAAAATATCGAAAAAGTGGGATAATTATTGTAAACACTTGGCTTAGCTCATGAATACATTAAGTCGCCTAAATGACGTTTAAAACTGTGAGATAAGGTTCTTCCAGTAGATATTCGACTCTAAATGCCAACATCCAGTAACTATATGTCAAATAAAGTAGACTAATTGAGTTAAGTACAAACTAATGTATAATTCATCTGTTTGAGCGACTTCTGCATTTTTGTTTTTTTTAATATGTCCTAGTGCAAGGGTATTTGCTATATCTCATCTAAGTACACAGGGTGTGTGTGAATTTCAAAGAAATGCACAAATAAATAAATTAAAACACATGGTTTATTAAAAAAAAAATCCCCAGTGCACCCGGCTGGGAATCTAACCCGGGGCACTGTGAGGCATGCTTTCACACACCCAGCTATATTAGCCACATGATTAAAATAGTGTAGGCTACATTCTAGTCACGTAATAGGAATATATATTCCTCATAACCACCCACGAATGGGTAGAGGTCCTATTGACTAATTAACAAACTTACTATTGGTACTTTAGGCCCTGTACTAACAAAACACATTAGGATGACAATAACACAAACTTTATGACACCTTAATCGCTATAAATAAACCCTGGCTAGTTCCCGCGAAGCTATTTTGCCTAAATTCCTCCGTTCAGCCCCAGAACATAATCCCTCCCCTTACACACACAGAATCGTCTTTAAACCCATCGCACTCCAACATTACACTTGAGAACTTCTATCTAAGTTAATAGGGATGATCATACAAATGCAAAGGGGGATTAAATTACATTTGTATTCTAATGGCAGTTACTAGTCTAGCTCAGTGATTATGTCTCCCGGTTGGAATCGATCAGTGACCTCACCGCACCACTTGTAGGAATTACTCTGCTCCAACAAGACCAAGCGATCCACTGATGGAGTTGGCCAAGGATTACCGTTCAACTCGCGGAGTTGAAGAAGTTCTTCCTTAACTTTATCTTCAAGTGCATATTGCGGTTTGACGACACGTATTTGTTTTCGAGTTTGTGCAATCAATACGAGGGTTGTTAACAATTGGAGGTTGGGAGGGGGTTGAGGAGTGTACCTTAAGAAAAAGACATCAAACATGGCTTGGAGAGAGGTTTAGAAACCTACAGTGATTAATTACACCTTTAAAAATCACCTACAATGAACTTGGCCAGGAATACGAGTATAGCATGTCAGGTAAGTAGCCAAGGATCTGGGAGCCATAAAAATTACGAAACATCTATTAATCTTACTTTTAATCAAAATTCACCTTTTCAAGGCATTAGAGGATAAATAATACCCTCTAGTATTGAATCGTAAATTTGAATAATATAATATATTAAATTTTATATTCTATGCTCATGCAAATTAAGTGGAGTCATTCATATGTCATAGGAGGTGTTCTTGTCAATTGCAGCCATCTATTTTCATGACTACGCCATGAAACTTTTCATCTAAAAACCTAAAGGCGACGTTTTAAGCCATATTTTTAAAGGCATGAGTGCTCTGTGCTCCTAAATAAGGGAAGGGGAATCAACCAGTATCGTGTCGTGGTGTGCTTTCAGGGTAAGCAGAGATTTTAAAAACTGTACCCGTGATATGTTCTCATCCACTCGCTCCCACTTTGGCCAATAATACAGAGGTTCTGCTATACTATACTTTACATAATGATAAATTTCTGTATATAGTAGGGACTTTGAAAACAAGGTGATTAGGAAGATATTTGATCCAAAAAGGGATGAAAATAATTGAGAGTGGAGGTGGTTACATAATGAGAGTCACATTATCTGTACTGTACTCATTAGCAATATTTTTTTTATTTTGTCCAAAAAAATAAAAATTTTGTAATAAAAACTCCAAAAACACTGCCCTTATCTCAAATACCCTACACTCGGGGTCGAAAATATAAGGCTCAATCGAATGACAACACTCCTCTTCTGATTGATTACTCCAAGCAAGGGTAGAACTGCCATCATTCGAATAAAATGTATAGTTCTGTTCTTAAGAACAATGGCAAAATAACACAATGGCTAAAATAATAATTACTAGCTCACCCGCTTCGGGGGACGCTTGGTCTAAGGCGCTAATCTCATGTTGGACTAAACTGCCAAAGACGGGGAGAATGGGGTTCGATCCCGGTCGGGTGCACTGAAGGTGGTTTTCCTAAATGGTTTTCCACCCTCTTGCCACGCAATTTCGGGTACACTTCCTATAAATATAACCTCCCTAATCCCTAAAACTATTACTATAACTAGTACATAAGCGTACAGCCTGAATGGGTAGTAAGACAGGCACTAAAATATATATTTAAATAATTAGTCTACTATCAATTCGTCAAAATCTGATTCAGTGGTCACATGGTATAGAAGTTATCACTCTCGCAATAGACTGGATTTACGATGACTGGTAGATCGAGGCTCGAATCCAAGGTGGGTGTATTGAGGGTGACTTTCATGAATAGTTTTACACTCTCCCTTCACGCAAATTTAGGTACACTTCCTCTCAATTCAGCCTTCCTCATTCTTAACACACTATCGTAGCTACTACATATGCCTACAACCCAAACGGGTAGTAAGATGAGGTGATAAAAAAATATACTATTAAAAAAGGAGCGCTAGTCTCAAGGGAAGCTTTACTCTATGTCCATGTTCGTATCCCGGATGAGGTATTTTAAATGACCGTTTTCATACAAGTGAACTGAAATAGCTCTATCTAAGGGTCTTAGGGTTCGTTTAGCAGAAAGCTCAAAATATTATAATTTATGAATTTGAAACATCCTCTTTCATTAAGTTAAAATAAGGGCTGGGGTACTGGTGTTGTGTTTGTTCTAAAGTAAATACAGGTTGTAAGTCTTATGGTTATATAATCAGTCTGTTATGAAAGCGAACGTTAAATACCCTAACGAAAATAAACACAACTCTTTATATATTTATATATATATATATATAAATGACCTTTGGAAAATAAAACCTATTTTTGTTGCGAACATTGATTACAGGTATTGATATCAAGAGTGAAATCTTTATATCACATGATTTGATTAAGAATACGTGAAGGTAGGTTTAGTAAGTTTTCTTTCAGTCAGATAAAGCCCTTCATATGAAAATTAGACTGTAAAATAATTGCTATTTTCATCGTCTGGAATGGAACCAAGAGACCTACACGACAGCGGACGAGAACAAAAAGTCAAGTCAGTGGGCTGTAATACTTGAAGGGTGTGGTTAAGGATTCGAGGGTGGGAACTAAGGAAGGATGGATAGAAGGTTTGAGATGGAGGGGTTTTGAGGAGTGAGTTATCGTAGCACTCGCTGCCTCTAGAAGCCATCATTACTCTTTCTGACGGCGCCTCTCAATTAAACGAAGGGGGCCCCTGGCCTGGGCGAGGACCCGCACACACACTCACGACCTTTGTGACCGCTGGGGGTCACCCTGGGAGAACCTTTCACCTTCCCGGCTAACCACAGAATGGGAGGGGCGGGAGGGGGGGCGGGCAGACAAAAAAAAAACTGCTGTGGAAGATCTTCATGCGAGTGAAAAACTTATCACTTTTTACTCGATTATTGTATTTAAGGTGGTGGTTTAGGGGACGTGAGAAAAGGTAAATGTTTTTGCAGTTTTTAGAAATAAACCTTTTTTGGTCAAAAGAAATCAAATAATGTTTCAGTACAAGCTTGAAGTATAATTTTCTTTTCATGGTGACCTCAACAGTTAACAGTTAACCGTTTTTTCTCTTCATTTAAAAAGTTTCTCATCTAATGCCGCTATTCTCATGACAGATATTCAAGAACGGTTGGTATCACCATAAGAAGAAAATTAAATTCCATGTTTCTACTGAAGCAATTCTTTATTTGGCACAAAAAATTTTTCCTTTGATAATTACCAAAAAAACGACCCTTAACACGCATTACTTTCATCTCCATCTTAAGTAGTCACACTAATTAATTCAAAGCAAGGTTGGCTAAACTGTTTCTGTGTGAGTTTCTTTTCTTCGTCACGTCTTACTACCCGTTCGGTATATACACATTTAACCGCGTCAAGGAAACTTTCAACAATAAGAGGTAAATGCTGAGGGAGAAACAGATTAAATGCTACATTTGGGGCAGAAGCTTGGACTCTTAGGAAGATGGAAAATAAATACTTGGAGAGCTGTGAAATGTGGTCCTGGAGAAGACTTGTGAAGATCAGGTGGACAACTGAAGCAGTACTAAGAAGAGTGGATGGGAAGAGAACCATTTCGGATGTTATTCCTCGGGACAAAGCAAACTGGCTTGAACTCATCCTTAGGAGGAACTGTCTTCTGCACAACGTCATAGAAGGAAAGGTTAAGGGAAAGAGTAGCTCAGGTAGAAGGAGGATTAAAATATTAGATGAAGTGAAAGTAAGAAGAAAATTCTAGGTGCTTAAAGAGGAGACATAACAGGGCATTGGTGGTCTAAGTTCACTGACAAAAGGAATGGAATTATCGTAAAACAGAACACATCATAATAATAATAATAATAATAATAATAATAATAATAATAATAATAATAATAATAATAATAATAATAATAATAATAATAATAATAATAATAATCATCATCATCATCATCATCATCAT
>CABFWB010000334.1:130656-140656 GCA_902151455.1 Timema bartmani | reverse complement strand
CAGTATTCGAACCCGGAGCTCTTAGCTTACTAGACAGATACCGACTTAACTACGGGGTTAGACAAAATTAGTATACCAATTATAGTTTATAGTTAGGGATTACACGTCAATGTTTTGTATAATGGAAGTTAGGGCTCATAATACACAACCAATAATTATTTAGAATACTTGGAATACTTATTCCAACACCAGGAGATATTGTTAACATTGGTTTTTTTTTAGATCATTTGCATTGCATGGCACATATTGTATTGTTATCCAATTCTGTGGCCGCATGGTTTAAGGCGCTACTCTCACAATAGACCAATAGACTAGACTGCAGATGACGTTGATCGGGGTCAATCCCGGTCGGGTACACTGAGGGTGGTTTTCCTAAATGTTTCTCCACTTTCCCTCAAATGAGGGTATACATCCTATAAATATAACTTTGCTAATTCCTAAAATCCCCAGCCTACAACCCAAACTGTAGTAAGACGCGATGCTAAAAAAAAAGAGAGATTATGTTTGCTTATCTGAGGAACACCTAAGGAAACTTAAGTTTATTTTATTGGAAACCTCGTGACCTGGCGGTCTAGGGGTAAGGTGTTGGACCTTTGGGGGTCTAGGGTTCAATCCTCGGTCCTGGCACAGATTTATCTAATTACCAAACCCTTCCTTTACCTCTGACAAGACGTGTATTAATCACAACTTGTGAATGTGATGAATGCCAGGCCTCCACCGTGGTTCGGATCCCACGTTAAACTGTAGGTCTTCTATTTCATCTCACAATCACCTACCATTACACATTAGCGTAAGTGCGTATTACCCGAACGGATAGTAAGACGTGGTGCTAATAATAATAATAATAATAATAATAATAATAATAATAATAATAATAATAATAATAATAATAATAACCTATTTTTGAAAATCTCTTTTCAAGCTATTATACACTAAATGATAAAGATTGTACGATCATGTCGTACCATTTATTTTAAATATATTATATATATATATTATATATATATAATATATAATATATATATAATATATATCATATATATATATATTTGATATATATAATATATATCATATATATATATATATATTTATATAAGCCATATTAGAAGTTAAAATAATGTTGTAACAAAAATTTCAAATGATTTACCTCAGACAAGGTTAAAGTCACTGCTAACGGATTGATTCTGAAGTCAAGGGCCTTGGTTCAAACCTTGTTTACACGTAGGTCGAGTCTTCCAATTAAATAATCACCGTTCACCTTATTTTTCTTCAAAGTAAGTATAGATTGTCGCTCTCTCTCTTACACTCCTAATCCTTTACCCAAATAATACATGCATCCCTAATCACGCGGTTTCCTTACGGGGTAGGAAAGAAACTGTGCATTTAGCTCAAAAAACAAACCCGTACTTAAAAGCGTGCTTCATATGCCAATAAACTCTGTGGTAGAGTCGGCTAGACAAAGTAAATTTGCACAAACACTATTGCACGGGGATCATTTCTGATTAAACATTAATGGAGATAAAGAATTGATACAAGTTTTTAATAGTAAACATTGTTGAAATATTAGATTATATCTAGATAAAAACTGTATTGAAGATGCCATTTTTGACCATTTTAGATTTGCTTCACAGATAAGCATTGTGCACAAATCTTCATTCTGTTATTGAGTCGTCACCGCGGAAAATTTCGAGTAATCGTTCAAATACGAATGCACTGCACACATTTCTGGCATATATTGCTCTTTTCTCCTCCCTTTTACTCCCATACCTCGCGCGCGCGCACACACACACACACAAACGCAGATGCGAGCCGGGATCTGAGTTGGGCTTGCCATGATGAACTCTCTTAATCCATCCTCATTAACTTTATCCACACTTCCCTATCCTTACATACTCCCTTCGCTTCGACATTACACCCATACACCGAGTCATACAACTTTTTTAATGTTTCTCTTTGTCACACATTCATCTACAACATTTAGCCACGTCTTACATGGCCTACCCCTTCCTTATGATCCACACACTCTACCTTCATATATTTGCTTCGTAACTCTATCCACACTCATCCTCTCAACATTCTCAAACCAACGTAAGACGCTTCTTTCACACTGCCCTTTTGGATTCCCTCCTAATCTAACGTACAATTTCAAAACGTATTGATCATCAGCATATGACTTACAAGATAGCTTTACTTAGGACAGTTCTAAAGTTTAAATATTTACTAATTGGATAAAAAGATGAACATCTACATATATAATAAAAATCTTCAACAGCATAACCTGAAAGAAAACCCGATTCCTTTGGACTTGGTTGAACCCTCTATTCTCTTAGCCACAGAAAAGAGCTTTAGGTATTCTATATGCTTGCAAGTCTTGAAACAAATTACTTTTATTGAAATTTTTCTCTAAAATAATGTTCATACAAGAGATCTCGGAAAGCGAGAAAAGCTATTATACATAAATTCACGGACCCATACTTCAAGTCACGTGATCTGCAACTGTCGCTTTTGATAGATATTATCAATACCGATAAAATAACACTAATAATTTAGTAAGATGCTATCAATATGGACTTTAAAAAATGCATGTTTTAGCTTTATAAAGTCTCTTTCTATAAAATTGGACTGTAGCAGTGCTGTTATATAATGTCTAATAGATACTTCTTTCACTAAAAAAAACATGAGGAAAAGGGTTAACTCCTACAGCTCAGAGTTTTCTTTAGAGGTGGCAACACATGGACACGGAATTAACTGACCATGAAGGGGTTGAAATATATATATATCCAACCCCCAGCCCCTTGCTCAAGAAGTTAACAGAGAACAGTGGCGTATCGTGGGGGAGGAGGCACATCAACGACAGTCTAAGAAGTGAGAAGAGGGAGGGATGATCTAGCCAGTCTACTTGACCTGCTCTGCTCGAAAGGCGGTACAATATTGCTGGTATGACGTCACTGAACCGTTAAAAATAAACGTCATTGGTTCGATAACATTTCGTATCTATTCGAGTATATGGGCTATAGAGAGAAATATTTCCGACATTTATTTGAAGGTAGACTAGGCTTTTTTTTCCATAAGTTTCAAATCATTTTTTCACCCTCTTCGTTGGTAATATAGTCTCAGTCCTAAAATTTTTAGACATAAAGAGCCCTTTTTACGAGAAAAAATACAAACTGGAGCCCTCATAAAAATGTTTACACAAATATCATGAACATTCAATAAATACAATTAAATTTTACAAGCATAAAAGTACAAAACAAACGGAAAACATCAAATGCTCTTGCTGTACCTTTGACAAATGTCCTTTATTCATATTAAAAAAAATTTAATAACGTAATTATTAATATGTTATTTTATAGTGTGAAAAACCATTGAAGAATATTCTAAGATTTCCTCACGGAGCCTGAGATAACTATGCCGGAGTTTGAAAAAAAGCTGACCTAAGACGTAACTCTTGTTTTAGACATGATTGCCAGTGAGAGATAGATCGGGGATTGAATCCCAGCAGGGTATAATGAAGCTATATTTCTTAAATAGTTTCCTCCTATCCATTCTCACAAATGTTAGTTCACTTCTTCTAAATTATAGCTTCGGGTATATTGGAGGTGGCTATAGTATAGCTAATTGCTTTTCAATTCTATCCTACGCTAATTCAGATGGACGTAATCAAAAATGATACTTTTCTTATCCCATTATCATAAACAATGTGTACTCATAACCCAAACGGGTAGGCCACTGTTCGGAGGTGTATACTTACTCACTATGTCATTAGAAACTCAAAAGCTCATTGTCGCACTTACAAAAGTACGCCACCTAAACTATCTTGAGCTAGTTCTATCCAGTCCACCTCATTACACCCTATATCTCTCAGGTCCGTTCTAATGTTATCCTCCCATCTGCGTCTAGGTCTTTCCAATGGTCTCTTACCTTTGGGTTTGCCATTTAAAACCCTGAACAAGGTTCTAGAGTCTCCTATTAGCACTGCATGTCCAGTCCACCGTAATCTACGAGATTTGATTAATCAAGCAATGTTTTGCGGTGATTACAGAATATGTAACTCATTATTATGTAAACTTCTCCACTCCCCAGTATCTTCATCTCTTTTTGGACCAAATATCTTCATAATCACCTTGTTTTTGAACACTCTAAATCTGTTTTCGTCATGTAAGATAAGAGAGCACACCCATAGAGAGCAACCGTTAAAATTATTGTTTTATATATTCTGAGGATTAAGCCTACATTCCTTGACAGCAGGCGAGATGTCAACAACTTACTGACCGAGTAATAGCATGTATTTCCAGACTGTATTATTTTCCTAATTTCCAGTCTAAAAAGATGATTATATTATCATAGCAAGAAGGTGTATCGTAACTATTATAATAATGAGTTTATTAAATAGCCAAGTTATGATATTTGTTAGTTATGCCTATACCATCGTCTAGATATCATATTCTTTAAACTGAAAAATGGCCCATGTATACGTGGATCGAACCCGAGATTTTTGGCTTAGTACGGCAATACTCTTACCACTGAGAAATCCAAGAGTCATCCCCATGACCAGGGTCATTCATTATCGTAATTAAGGTGGCTGCGCTATCTGATAGCTCATGATCTTAATTGATCTATCTTATGTAGCTGACGATTTCCGTACGTCCATCACAGACTCAGCCTTAAACTATGAGCTAAGAATGGCCTTAGGATAGGGACTACTCCTGAATAGCTCAGTGGTAAGAGCATTGACGTACTAATTCAAAGGTCCCAGGTTTGAATCCCGCGTCAAGGCATCATTTTTCACCATATATTTTACCTTCTTCGGTGGCCTTATGGTTCAAGGCGTCACTCTCACAGTAGAGTATACTGCCAATGACATACAAGGAGATCGGGACTCAAATCCCGATCGTCGGGTGTACTGAGGGTGGTATTTCCTAAATAGTTTTCCACTTTGCCTCCACGCAAATGCGGGAATACTTCCTCTAAGTTCAACATTCCTCATCCCTATCTCATTAGCTTAATTAGTACATATGTGTATAACCTGAACAGGTAGTAAGACATGGTGCTAAAAAATAATGTATGTACCGATTAAAAGGGAAGGGGAACTGGTAAACAATTAATGAATTTTACTCAGCGCTTTCTTAAAATGTTTTTACGTGGCTTTTCTGCCACTCTTAAAAAGAGAGGCCATTACACAGTGAATAGTAGGTTTTTAAATCGCGGTACTTTCGCGAGTTTTCAAAGTGATGTCTTTTTTATACCATTATTTATGTGGCTAGCTGTAAACGATAAACCGAAAGTCGTAACGTTCCAGTTTAATTTAAACTCCCTCGGTTTTAAGTACTCGCTATGGCTGGCGCTCGTAGATAAAACTAGACTCTTTGGGATTTCTTTTGTTTTTTTAAGGCGGATCACTGTCAAACGTCGGTTGGAAACTTCGAGACTTTTAGTGAGACTTGGATGCAAACAAAAACAAAAGTTAATTAAATTAATCGACAGCGCACTTAAACCATTGGAGCATCTTTTATTTGAGTCTTTATTGGCGTATTTATGTGCACTTTCTTAACACATTGTTAGATCAGCAAAAGACTTGATGAGCCATTTCAACGCATTCACGCGATTTTTATGTTTTCTTGAACTCTCAGGAATTATTTAGAAATAAAATAAGGAAACTTCATTTTTTAGAAGTGTTTGAAATAGTATTACTTAAAAGTAAATCCTATAAAAATATTTAATTATAAAGAAAATCCAGAAAGTAGAATTAACAAATTAACAGTTTTCCCGTTTTATAAAATCGTGATCAAATTAATCTTGAATTGTAATAAATATAAGAATGAAGATTATCTGCTAAAACAACGCTTTAAGGACCAAAACCCTTAAAACAAAACCAAGTTTTAGAATAAACAAACCTCCACGCAAATACTATTTTTAAGGCCCCTGTCCGGTATCAAACTAGACTACTCCGAATTAATTATCTTCTCACTGCTAATAAGAGTGTAGAATTCTCTATTTACCGTCGCTATCCAAACGCTCTGCACCATTTTACACTCTGTTTACCCTGAAAGATAACACACTCATTTTGAATGATTACATGATGAGCCTATTCATAGGATACGCCATAGTAGAATGAATCAAAGTAAGCTTGATACCTTTTCTAGATAAACGAAGGATATATACTTAAGGGTGTATTTTGTAAGTTAAGAAAATATTTTTAAAGTTGTCTAATAGTAATAATAAATATACATGCCAAAATTTTAAAAAATTATCACCGCGTCTTACTACCTGTGCGGTTTATACGCCTATGTACTAAATTATACTAATGTGTTAAGGAAGGTTTAATTTAAAATAAGTGCACCCAAATTTGCATGGATGGAGAGTGGAAAATTGTTTAAGAAAAACAACCCTTAGTGCATCCGACCAGGATCAAACCCCGATCTCCCCGTCTTCGGTAGTGTAGTCAAGCAGGAGATTAGTGTCTTAGACCACGCCGCCAACGAATTGGGTTTCAACAGAATTAAGTTACATGATACAACTAATGACATTCTTTTACTAGCCTACTACAGAGCATTCATATTATTGGTAACATCAAGCATTTGACAAATAAAAATACATTATATCTCATTATTTATAATGTTATCTCTTCCAACTGTCTTAAGTAATATTATTTTAGTTTGGTTTGAATTATTAAATTGTATTACTAGAATTAGATATATATTCATCTTAAATATCAAACGTACGTTATTACTTTATCGTAGTGGTCTAACACTCCATTAGTTCTCGCTAGGGTCTCTGCAGTCGCCATGGATGCACACCAGAAGCACGAAAGTCCCACAATTGTGTAGGTATCACTCACTGAACCATGTCTTATAGACCAGCGAGGGTTGAGGAAAAGGGGAAAGAGATTGTCTCTCGTAGAGTCATTTTTTATGTCTGCCAATTTCGTGAGGGAACTGTCGCTTCACTTCGTCTTAAGATGAAACAACGTTTGGTTGGGTTTTTTTTAGAGCTGTTAGGGAGTAACTTTTACTTTAATCTCACACTTTACGTTTGGAACCTTTTATCTTACCAAACAAAGATAATAAAAACGTTTGCAAAAGGAATAACATACTCTACGATATTACCCTACTAAAGGCAGTAGACTTAAATAATTTCAATTAAATTTTATGAAATAAGTATGGTTTACATTTACGACAAAAGTAATTTCCTCCAGGGTTGTAAAAAGAAAATTGCATCCAGTGATTAAATAGTTAAAACGTAATGTGCCAGATACCATATTTTTAGAGATAAATACAACTTTAATTTTTCTTAGTCGGTATCTTAATGCCGGTTTAGACTCAATAAGTTTTCTTGTCACAATTATATCAAATTTAAACATATTTTTTGTTGCAGTCAGCAATTAATTTAAGATAGGATTGACTTTTTTTTATTAAGGCATATAAAGCTCTTAGTACTAGATATTTGAATCAAACATTTTGACACTAAACGTTGGTACTAAGCTGTAGGGAGTGATCCGTAATATATCTATATTTGGTTAAGTAAAACAAATAGCTATTTAAGGATTTAAATAAAATTGTAAATAATTTTAAAATGTTTGAAAAGTAAAATATGTTGATTTCAATAAATTATTTAAAATAAAACAATAGTCTATTATTAATATTTTACACACTAGTAATTGTATTCATAAGTATAAATTAAATTCGTTATTATTAATTGAGGTTTTAATTGAGAATTCTAACATGTGTTTAGAAATTTTAATTCATGTCTGTTTTAATGATAAAATTTAGACTTTCTTTCTTTGTAAAGTGTTTTAAAATATTTTAAACCTTGAAGCCTATCTCACTATATTAAGTAAATACCGTACTTTCAACCTTATTATTTTCCTAAAATTTAATATACTAACAAATATTTTACAATAACTTTTAACTATACAACATTTTAAATGTACAGTATTTCTTTTATTTCAAGGGAAAATTCACATATTGAATGTAATTAGCTAAAGCATATCTTTGCTCAGGCCTATATAAGTGTGTAAAACTATTCGGGTCCTTATGTATTCATCCTGGATTGAAAATGTGATTATAAAAATTTAACTAAGATATATCTGTCTCTCTTAATACAATTTCCAAGGGAATGGCTTTTAGCGCTACAGTTCACTTTTCATATGTAAGGTTTTATATGACAGCTAGAAAAGTTAGATCTACTTTCCCGTATTTATACTTAAGGTATTGTTATCTGCAGCTGTCATTTTCTATAGTTATTATCAATAACTATCAAATAATATGTCAACAAAGTAGTAAAATAATATCAATATTGACCAAAAAATCTATGTTTATATTTTATAAAAAGCTCTACCCATAAAAATAGGACCGTATTTTTAATATTAATTGTTGAGTATGAACTTAGTAAGCTGAGCATCCCTGGGAAAGAATAAAAATCCATTAGCGTAATGAAACATTTTTTTACATATAAATGCACATCACGATGGGGTGTTTTTTTTTACCGTGCCGTCGTTGGCGTCTTAATCAAAGTCCCACTAAATAGTGAACGAGGTGATTAATCTTCCTTACCTCTATTGTGTTTCACGGGACTTCATTTGTGACCATTCTACCGCTCTCTTTCTACGTGACTTTCCCTGGCCTTTCGTGTCCCCAACCCCTTCATTTTAAACCATTACATCTCGCACAGGACGCGTTGGTCGCACGGTTAATGCGCCTGACTCTGGTTCGTGAGCTTAAATACCTACGGTGCAGGGGTGGTTAGTCAAGGTAAGTATTTTTGCAGTTTTTATAGCAAAACATTATTTTCATCAAAATAAATGAAATATTGTGCCAGTAGAAATAGATAATTTAATTTTCTTCATATGGTGATGTCAACATTCATTGCATATCTGTCATGAGCATCGCGAGATTAGATGACAAACTTTTTAAATTAAAAGAAAAGGTTGTCATTAAATTCAAATACATCCTTGATAGATATTAAACAACTTGTTGTTATCACTTTGTGAATAAAATTATATTCTATGTTTCTACCGAAGAATTATTTAATTTATTTTAACAAATAAATGTTTTGATATAAAAACTGCAAAAATACTGCTCTTAACCTCGGGTTCTCTACAATCCCAACTTACCGACTGCATCAAGGAAAATTCCTCAACATAATGGTTTTGTTCTTTTTTGGAAATATGCTTCTATTCAAATGTGGATTAGAGGATAATATATCTCACCCCATTCCCCTTCTATTACTTATATAAAATTAATATAAAAAATAAGAAAAAGTTAAATTTTAATAAACAAAACACTACACAAGTAAATCACACAATTTTGGTGAGACCTTACTACTTTTTACAGCTGGGTTGTTCCCCCCTTACTTCTGTCTCCCAGGACAGGCCTTGACGTAATTAGGGTGGACAGTGTAATATCTAGAAAAGTCTATATTTGTCTACGGCAGAAAAAAACTCTTTGTTGTCTTAGTACGCGATAGTATCCGGACTGTTGATTACGGATATATCGAGGTTCGGATGATGGTCGGGTGTACTGAGGCGTAAATAAGGTGTCTTAAATGGTTTTCCATGCTCCCTTCATGCAAATACTGGTACATTCACTCTAAAATTAAACCTTACTCATCCATAGTACATTAGCGTAATTTCATACACTTTCGTACAACATGAAAGAGGGGGCAGACGTGTTTCTGTCCTATCGTAGACCAGACTAAAGAACGAGTCATTAGAGGGGTTTCTGTCCTATCGTAGACCAGATCAAAGAACGAGTCATTAGAGGGGTTGCTGTCCTATCATAGACCAGACCAAAGAACGAGTCATTAGAGGGGTTTCTGTCCTATCATAGACCAGACCAAAGAACGAGTCATTAGAGAGGTTGCTGTCCTATCGTAGACCAGACCAAAGAACGAGTCATTAGAAGGGTTGCTGTCCTATCGTAGACCAGGCCAAAGAACGAGTCATTAGAGGGGTTGCTGTCCTATCGTAGACCAGACCAAAGAACGAGTCATTAGAGGGGTT
>CABFWB010000334.1:102656-121829 GCA_902151455.1 Timema bartmani | reverse complement strand
GGGGGGGGGGGGGGTTAGCGGGCACATCCCTTAATTGCCATAGGCTAAAAAAAAATTGTATTTTAAACACCTCTAGAAGCTCTCTGGAGTGCTTTATATGGTAGCACAGCCCATAATTTGTACTTGTACCTTAATTTTGATATTGTTTGAACAATAAATAAAGCCATATATACTTTGTTCATAAAATTTCTTGGGGTTAACCCACAAAGCCCCCCCGACTACGGCCTTGCTTATTTTATTTGCTAGCTCAAATCACTTGCAATATATTTTCGTTAAATACTTGCTGAATTATTTTTTAGCACCGCGTTTTACTACCTGTTCAGGTTATACCTGTACTAACTACACTATTGAGATAGGGATGAGGAAAGGCACATTTAGAAGGTATCAAACCCGCATTTGCGTGAAGGAAGAGTGGAAAACCATTTATTAAAATTCAGGCTCAGTACATCCAACCGGGATGTGAGCCCCGTTCACCCTGTCATCTGCAGTCTAATCTATTACGAGAGACCTTAGACCATGCAAGTTTCCTGGAATATTGATTTAATTATTTTAAAAAGTGACTATACTGAGTTATCATCTTAAATATCATAACATTTATTTATTGAAATAGTTAGGCTTTTATTTTCAAAATAATAAATTAATTAGAATAATAATTTGTAGCTCATATATGTAGAACGCGTCAAAAGACATATGTCTCTCCTAGTATAGTTTGCCGGAGATGAGGAGATTATAGCTCAACTACCAGCAATGTGTACTGAGATTTTTTATCTAAATGGTTCCTCAATTCCCATCCACGCAAATTCGGTTACATTTTATCCAAAGTATAGCTTCCTCATCCCTACATTCTTAGTTTTAAAAATGCGAATAGCTTGGATGGATAAAAGGAGATGGTGTTAAATTATATAAAAAGTAAAAATCTATCTCCTAACTTGAAGCCTAAAGCCTCATTGATAATTTACGTATAGATAAGAATTATAATTTGGTTACTCTTCTGACCAAATATTCCTCCAAGACTAAACAAATCTCCAAAAACCTAATGGCGGCCATAACCTTCTATTTTTATGAAGCTCTTCCACTAAATCGGGCCGACTGCCCTGCAGCCCAGAACTTTGACTGGTGATGCTAATATCAACCTCCCCTTAGCTCCTGATTCTCTCTAACAAGTACCAAATAAACTACGATTATTAAACATATTTTTTAAATAAAAGGATTTTCAGTTTTATGAAAAGAGAGATCATAAATAAAAAGATGCACTCATTATTTCCGTAAGTTTTTTTTATATTCTAGATGAGGTTGGCAATGTCCGAATGACTTAGTGCCGGCGAAGATAATAGCGCTAAGTGGGTATTCACCCTGAAATCTGAATCGTAATTCCAGGGTTCACTCTGGACTAGATGTATTGGGGTGGGTTTTAATAAAGAGTACTTTTCATTTCTATCAACAACTAAATAATGGTGCGATCCTTCAGCAAAATTTCCTCTTAAATTGAGCAAGCTATTAAAATATGTTGATAGCTTATATGAGATGTGTTATACAGTGATCTCATAGCAGGAGTAGCAGGAAATTAGAAGAAGTGCAACAGTACCAACAGTAATGGGTAAGAAAGACGAGTACTTAGTTTAATGGTATCAAGGACAAAATGAGTGGTAATTTGAATAGTAGGTATTAGGAACCAAGAGTAATGATCAGTATGCATAATAGCAATGTATTTTTCATGTGAATGGTAGAGAAGTGTCATGTTAATGATATCATGGCAATCAAATCGAAACTATTCGTATCCCGCACAGTAAATTTCCACTCTATGTCGTCATCTATGAGGCAAACGTGAAACCCTTGGAGAACCTCTAAATATGACGTCAGGCATCTTTTTTTTTAGCACCGCGTTTTACTAAACGTGCGGGTTATACGCTTATGTACTAACTGTGCTAATGGTTTTAGGGACTAGGAAGGTTATATTTAGAGGAAGCGTAACCACATTTGCTTAGAAGAATATTGGAAACCCGTTTTGGAAAAACCACTCAATAAATCCGACTCAGATTTGAACCTTGATCTCCCCGTCATCGGCAGTCTAGTCTACTACGAAAGTATAGCCTTAGACCATGCGGTTACCAAATGGTGGATGGTGGTCCTCATCCGGACCGCAGATACATTTTAAGGACCTTGACGAGATAGCGATAGACAGAAGATATGATGCTATTTCAGTGGTGAGCAAGTAGTAGACATCAATAATAGAGTAGTAAAATAACTAAAAGGAAATAAAATCACATGTTTTGAATCGAATCAGTATAGTCCTATTGGGCTTGAACTTGACTCACTGTTAAAGTTTTGCTGGACCGCGGAAGTATGTCGAGTTTTTAAAACGGACCTTCATCAAAAATAATTGAGGACCCCTGCCTTAGGCCATCGGTCAACGAAGCGGGTGATAGGCATCTTAACACACTTGACCATGGTAGTAATTTTTTAACAAAATTAACATAGTTTTTTTTAAACACTCACAAAACAAATTATTGGGATTATTTGTAAAAGAAATAAATAAAATCCTGTTAACCATACTTTTTTGAAAACAAACGGATGAAAAAGTTAATAAATAATAATATGTCATGTCTGATAGAAAGAAACATTTATAAAATACAAACAATTTTTTTACTTTAAACATTGATAATATTTAATTATATTAATAGTATATTTACTAAAACTGTTTTTTAAATACACATTAAACTGTCAGAAAAAGCCAAAATTTAACGTGAGTAGACAATTTGGCAAGGAACTCAGAAATGAGAAGAAACGACATTCGGGAAGATTGTTACTAGCTTTTTAACATGTTATATAAAAATATTGTAATAAAATGTGCTTGCCAATGCAAAACATTTTATTTTGGTAAACGCTAATATCATTTTACTAAGTTATTAGATTTATTTCATAGCTGATGATAATGTATTTCAAAAATAACACTACTTTATGCATACATATTGTCAAAATAAATTTCTTCTTATATAACTTATATAAATCTCTGTAAATATACATATTAACAACTGTATCTTGTTTGATACTTTTTATTATCTTTGGAATTATACTGCGATTGTAAGACAAGATTTCTTGTATTATCTGCATTTATTATTGATCATTGCTTAGGTGTGGTGGCTTCCATCTATTTAATGGATTATTACAAGTTTCTTTAATGTGATATCACATCACTCACTCGTATCACTCTGAAACAAAAAAAAAAGTATTGATTACGTTTTCAAGCTGATATTACTTAAACACATATTTCAAAGTAATGGTATAAAACAATTTTGTTGTTTAGTATATTTTAGTTCTGTTAGTGATTTAAAATCTGTCTCCTATAAGAGAAAAGGACGAGACAGGTGAATTTAAGTAAATGCACCAAGATTCTCCTTGAGTGAGTATGGAAAATACCTAAGATGTGATGAAAGGGGACGCAAGTTAAAGTCACTATTTTTGCAGTTTTTTTATGACAAACCTTTTGCACTATCCAGCCCTAGATTGTCATTAAAAGACTACTTACCTACCTACTTCATTACTTGATGCACCAGGAACTCAATAGAACATTGCCGCACCTACAAAAGTATGCGACCTATCCCTATATTGAGCTAGTTCTATCCAGTCTACCTCAGTACACCCTATACTTATCTTGAGCTAGTTATATCCAATCCACCTCATTACACCCATCACTATTTTGAGCTAGTTATATCCAGTCCATCTCATTACACCCTAGCCCTGTCTTGAGCAAGTTCCATCCAGTCCACCTCATTACACCCTTAATATATCTAGAGCTAGTTCTATCCAGTCCACCTCACTACACCCTATCACTATTTTGAGCTAGTTATATCCAATCCACCTCATTACACCCTATCACTATTTTGAGCTAGTTCTATCCAGTCCACCTCATTACACCCTATCACTATTTTGAGCTAGTTATATCCAGTCCACCTCATTACACCCTATCACTATTTTGAGCTAGTTATATCCAGTCCACCTCATTACTCCCCAGCCCTGTCTTGAGCAAGTTCCATCCAGTCCATCTCATTACACCCTACATATATCTAGAGCTAGTTCTATCCAGTCCACCTCATTACACCGTAGCTCTATCTAGAGCTAGTTCTATTCACTCCACTTCATAACACTCTTTCCCTATCTTGAGCTACCTATATCCACTGTACCTTATTATACCCTATATTTTTCAGGTCCATTCTAATGCTATGTTAAAATCCGCGTCTAGGTCTTCCCAATAGTATCTTCCCATTGTGTATACCGATCATTAACCTGAACAAGGTTCTAGATTCTTCCATTCACACTGCATGTCCTGCCCACCGTAATTCGCGAAATTTTACTATCCTAGCAATGTCTGGTGATGAGTACAGAATATGTAACTCGCCATTATGCAATCTCCTTCACTCCCCGGCATTTTTTATCTCTTTTTGAACCAAATATCATCTTAAGCATCTTGTTTTGGAACACCACAGATTTGTTTTCGTCATGTAAGGTAAGAAACGCTGTCTTACACCCATAGAGAACAACTAGAAATATTATTGTTTTGTATATTTATATAGTTTTACATTCCTTGAAAGCAGGGTAAATGTCAACAACCCAATGACCAAGTAATATCATGCATACTAAATTACCGTACTGTCCTTTAATCTCGGGAGTCAATCAATCCCCCGGTATATAATTAAGAAGCAGCTCAGCTCTAAGAGGGATGAATGGACTGACGACCTAATCTCGACTATAAATACGCTCAACTCAAGATCGGAAGTAATTGTTTGGACAAATGACAGCGCCCTGCTCTTAAACAAGCACTTACTCCGCTAACTCAAACAACACTCGAGCTTGTTCTTGATACCTGACGAGAGGTGTAAAATACTCGTACTCACCCCCGGCCAGCCCGCGTCACCCCACGCGCAGTGCAGAGCCTTGAAGTCACGAATACACCCAGACTTCTCTTTGACTGCAACAAATAATTAACAAGCATTTTATAATTAGTTCACTCAAGTGTCAGACTATTAGTGACTTCACTACGTCATTACTAACCTTGGTGGCCGCATGGTCTAAGGCTTCACTCTCACAGTATACTAGACTGCAGAGGACGGGGAGATCGAGGTTTGAATCTCGGCCGGGTGTACTTAGGTTGGTTTTCCATACAAGTGTTTGCCCTCTTCCTCCACTCAAATGTGGGTATACTTCCTATAGATATAACCTTCCTCGTCATTAAAACCCCTATCGTAATTGTTACATAGGCGTACAACACAAACGGGTAGTATGACGTGGTGCTAATGAATAAAACTACGCCATACAAGGCAACGGTGGTGGTAAGGAATGAACCAGTACTCGCCTGGAAAGAGTATTGATAAAACCACCCTGTGGGGGAAACCCACCCCAATCCATATGGTCAGGTAATAAGTAGTTTGGAGTCACACCGGCCATAGAGTTGGCTCTTCTCGGTAAGCTCCTGAAGAGCCAAAACTTTTAAAAGTTAAAGTTTCGGGGTTCAAATCCATTTCCTGATATCAGTTTAGTTATATAATTACAAATAAATATACTAGGTTGCAAAATTAGGAATGTGATAATGGTTTTGATTCATATTTAAAAAATTTAGCACTGCGTTTTATTATCCCTTGAAGTTATACGCGTATCTACTTATTTATTATTATTATTAGCACCGCATCTTACTAACCGTTCGGGTATATGCACTTATGCTAATGTGCAGTGGTAGGGTGATTGTGAGATGAAATGGAGGACCTACATTTTAGCGTGGGATCCGAACCACGGTGGAGGCCTGGTATTGCACACATTCACAAGTTGTGATTAATACACGTCTTGTAAGAGGTGAAGGAAGGGTTTGGCAATCATATAAATCCGTGCCGGGACCGAGGATTGAACCCCAGACCCCCAGCACAGAAGTCTGACACCTTACCCCTAGACCACCAGGTCACCTTATCTACTAATTATGCTAATAGATTAAGGATGAGTAAGGTTGAATTTGGAGGATGTGTACCCACACTTGTGTGGAGGGAGAGTGGAAACTAATTTTGAAAAATAATACCCTCAGTACACCCAACCGGGATTCTTAGCCATATCGCCCCGTCATCGGCAGTCTACTATATTACGAGAGTGTTGCCTTAGACCACGCGGCCACTGAAGCGGTTTTTTGGTTAATTACATAGTAAATATCATGACGGTAATGATGATTATAGCACGTATAGTTAGTTCTAAGGATAACAGTGAGCTATGGTAATAATAATAGTGATAGTGACATAGCTGATACAAATACTAATTATCATGGTTAGTGTGACAATTTATACTAAATATGGTTTATAATAATAATAATAATAATAATAATAATAATAATAATAATAATAATAATAATAATAATAATAGTAATAGTAATAATGTTTAAAGTGACAGTAAAAATAAATATAAAGCAAACAAAACTATCAAAATTAGAAACTAAAGAAAAAATAATTAAAATTTGGTTTTATTTATTTCAATGTCATTGTTTAGATCTTGTTTATTAGTCGAAATGATCTAGCCATTTAAATATAGCGAACCATCACTTATAAATTAGTTTGTCACGCATTTCCTTACCACAAGGGTATGTTATCTCACTGCTAACCAAATAGCTTTCTACCCTTTTTGGCTTTTTTGTACTCTTTACCCCCCCTCAAATAATATACTTTTTTTCCCCTCTTAAAGTCCTTCTAACTCTTTGAATCATGTTTACACTGTTTACCATTTTACTTACCGTTTAAAAAAATTGATTAGATTTATTTCTTACACTTTTTACCCTTTTTATCTTTTTACTATTTTTACCATATGATATTTCACCCGGGCAGGCCGGGTACTTTATGTAAGTAAGGTTAATAAATAAAAAGTAAAAGAAAAAACTTCATGAAGAAACTGAAACCAATTTGTTGAGAATGAATGATATGCGGGTTTGGTCCATTTAGTTATATAAAAATAAGCTTTTCACCACACCCCCTCCAACCCTTATAACTTTTTATTATTATTATTTGCTTTTTTACATATTCATCATTTTTGCTCTTGTTTCCATTTTTGCTTCTTTTTGCCCTTTTTGACATTTTGGTCCTTTTTAGACATTTTTGTAATTTTTGTCCTTTCGGTTTTATTATCCTTTTACAATAGACTTAACTACCCTTTTTACCACTTTGGTCCTTTTTGTCTTTAGTTTTTACACTTTTTTACATGAATTACCTGGTTAAGCCCCGTAGAAATATTTTGGAGTGAAAAGGTTAAAAAGATGTGAAAGGCGCAAAAAGGACATAATGGGTAAGTAAATAAATAGAGTAATAAATATAAATTTAATCGGTTTTTTTAAAGTAAAAGGGGAAGTAAAAAGGTTGAAAAGTGTAAAATAGATTAAAAGGGTAAAAAGGATAAATATAATAAAAATGGTAAAATTCTCTCTTCGAGGTGAACATGCGGCTAGCCCCTTAACCTTACTGCCAAGTTTAAATGTTATACCACTATTTTAAGTGGGTTATTTTTCTGTTAGTTTTGAAGATTTTTAATCCCCCTTCCCATTTAACCATTTCAAACTTTTAAATCTCAAATTTTAGGAGCTGTTTGATTGGCTACCTGCCTGCCCAATTTCAGTTTTAAATCTCAAATTTTAAGACCAGTTTGGCTATTTGGAGTTCCTGACAAATTTTAACTATCTACCTTCCTTTATAGGCTTTTCCTGTATTTAGATTTCCAAATTCCCGGTGCCTTATTTTTAAATTTCCAATTTTGAGACTTTTCTTGTTATATGAAGCAATCCTTCAACCCTCCTGCCAAATTTCAGTTTTTTAGCCCATCCAGAAATAGTTAATCTTTTTCTGTACACACACACACAGAGTGACTTTCTGCTTTATATACATAGATCAGGATTGTTATGGATCGATTAAAATAATTTATTTTTGAAAATTTGGTTTATTTCTTAGAGATTTTATAAAAATATAGTAAAACATAATTTTGTTTGTCTAGTATGACGCATATTTTGTAAATATTAAGTTTTTAAAATATTTCTATGATTTATGATCATTTTTAACAGACAAATATTATCAATTATTTCTTAAAATAATTGAATCCATTTAATCTTGGCAGCTTAGGCAAACATATAATAAATTATCTCACCAACTAATTCTATTTGTTTGGTGGGTTTGGTTAAATACAGTACTATGAGGTCAATTTTTTCTCAATTTTATACACCCTCAGTTCAGTAAATATGAACCGTATGAAAAGCGGCTGAACTTGACAAATATTGTAATGTCCTGAGGCTGTATAAATAAAGAGCTGTGTTGAAATTGAATTAAATTTGATCATTTATTGGTTATATAATGATTTCTTTGGTGAAGTATATATGGCCCCTATGAGTCAGCAGAAAAAAAAATTTCAATTACTAGCAATGCCCTCAAGGAACTAGTAGAAATTATCAAGTGTTGTTGATATCGAATTAAAGAGAGTTTGTCCGTAATTATTGCTCAAAATTTAGACCTTCTATACTAACACACGATTAGTTGCAGACCTAAAATTATGATTAGTTTTCTATATTTAATAAATATTATATGTTATAAACACGTTTAGCCAAATTTATATAGGTCATAGTAACAAATAAAACATTATTTAGTAATGCCACAATATATATTCAGAATGTTGTTGATTTCAAAAAATATCAATTTATTTTTTAAATATTTCACCAATTTTAAGTCATTTTCTAACTATTCAAATTCAAAATATTTTATATTAAATACAAACGTTAAAAATTAATAATATATCTCTCAAATAAAGGCATGTTAACTTTATAACTTGTATCAAACTATTTGTGTTACTTTAATTTTATCAAATATCTATGAAATTCTTGATCAAGAGACAAAACCAGAAAATGCTATTGTGTGTTTCAAGTTTGGTCCAGAAAAATATATTATTTTAAAAGTTACTAGATAAAAGAAGACAGTCACATAAATATACTGTATCACCTAAGTCCTTTTTTCTAATGGCTAAATGGATTAAAACCCAATCCTAGGGTTTGGGATTGTATTATCAAGGCAAAATAAAAAAACTAATACATAAATTCTTCGTTCTCTTAGCCACCGTCTGAGTACAAACCAGGGTCTCCTAGACCTATAGTTGGCCACGCTGACCACTATACCACATCCTGGATGGAGCTCCAAGGTAAAACCATCGTTAACAAACTCGTGCTTATTTGCGAGTTTTATTATCTGCAATTGGATGGCCTTAAACCATAGTGAACTATCAGCCAAAACCAATGTTTTTCAAAAAACAACTTCAAAGTTGAATAACATACAGCATTACCAACCTCATGGCAAAACAAAATTATGTTACTGTTTGGTCTCTTGTTGGCGTACGACATAGTGCACTATGGCATAAGAAAGAGGACAAAATTCTGAACAGGATCACATAAAAAACTAAATATGTCTATTTTTGGAGATAGTACACTCTGGCATAAGGTCATCCAATTGGTGTTTCACACACATACACACAGAGTCGTTTGAAGACATTTTAAAAACTATAATTATCAACCATCTTGTGTAATAGTACGTTTCTGGAAGTACTTTTGAAGGGAAAGTTGTTATTTTAGTCATGGAATAGCGTTTCTAACTTTCATTTTATAATGATATTATACACTTTTTTGTTGTTCTTGAATTATTTCATCTGAGCGATTAGTGAGACTGTGTTTATAGCGCCTCCAGGTTTATAAATGCAGTAAGATCTGGACCCCTCGTAATCTACAGTACTTTAAAGTCTTTAAGTACTAAATACCCTCAGAAAGGATATAAACATCGTATCCAGAATGAGTTTATGTGATGATAGTCACTATGAAGTTGTGGATCCGTTGCGAGTCTTAACCCTAATTAAGCCTAGTTAATCAAACTCTGGGGGCATTCCCCTTAAGGTAACGATATCCAAGGTACCAATCGGTAAATGAACCCGGGACCCCTAGGTTTGTAGCCAGGTGCACTGACTACTATACCACGGGGCCGGTTACTGATAGCTATTTACCTATAGGCCCCCAATATAACAAAAATAGTCTAATAAAATGTTATGAATTTTTAGGAACAGAAAAACATGTTAGTGGTTTCTAAAAGGTTCTTCCTATGAAAATTTGAAATATAAAACAATCGTCGAGAAATGAATCTCAACTGGCAGGAACTATCTATTAAATCTTTCCGTTGTGATTATCTCTAGGATGAAAGTAACACCGGTTTAAGATTTGTCCTTACTTCTTTCCTCGCACGATGAGAACATAAACCTCATAACCTTCTCCTGGTCTTTGCTAATTTCGCCAATCTTCTCGGTCACGATGTCGATTAGATACTGCTGGTTGACGGAGCCGTCAGCCTGGACCTGCAGGAGGGAGGGAACACGTTGGATTAACACAGCAACATTCTCACCAGCTCTCCCTTCTTAAGGTGGGGAGGAGGGAACACGTTGGATTAACACAGCAACATTCTCACCAGCTCTCCCTTCTTAAGGTGGGGAGGAGAGAACAGGTTGGATTAACACATCGACACTCTCACCAGCTCTCCCTTCTTAAGGTGGGGAGGAGGGAACAGGTTGGATTAACACATCGACACTCTCACCAGCTCTCCCTTCTTAAGGTGGGGAGGAGGGAACACGTTGGATTAACACATCGACACTCTCACCAGCTCTCCCTTCTTAAGGTGGGGAGGAGGGAACACGTTGGATTAACACATCGACACTCTCACCAGCTCTCCCTTCTTAAGGTGGGGAGGAGGGAACACGTTGGATTAACACATCGACACTCTCACCAGCTCTCCCTTCTTAAGGTGGGGAGGAGGGAACACGTTGGATTAACACATCGACACTCTCACCAGCTCTCCCTTCTTAAGGTGGGGAGGAGGGAACACGTTGGATTAACACATCGACACTCTCACCAGCTCTCCCTTCTTAAGGTGGGGAGGAGGGAACACGTTGGATTAACACATCGACACTCTCACCAGCTCTCCCTTCTTAAGGTGGGGAGGAGGGAACACGTTGGATTAACACATCGACACTCTCACCAGCTCTCCCTTCTTAAGGTGGGGAGGAGGGAACACGTTGGATTAACACATCGACACTCTCACCAGCTCTCCCTTCTTAAGGTGGGGAGGAGGGAACACGTTGGATTAACACATCGACACTCTCACCAGCTCTCCCTTCTTAAGGTGGGGAGGAGGGAACACGTTGGATTAACACATCGACACTCTCACCAGCTCTCCCTTCTTAAGGTGGGGAGGAGGGAACACGTTGGATTAACACATCGACACTCTCACCAGCTCTCCCTTCTTAAGGTGGGGAGGAGGGAACACGTTGGATTAACACATCGACACTCTCACCAGCTCTCCCTTCTTAAGGTGGGGAGGAGGGAACACGTTGGATTAACACATCGACACTCTCACCAGCTCTCCCTTCTTAAGGTGGGGAGGAGGGAACACGTTGGATTAACACATCGACACTCTCACCAGCTCTCCCTTCTTAAGGTGGGGAGGAGGGAACACGTTGGATTAACACATCGACACTCTCACCAGCTCTCCCTTCTTAAGGTGGGGAGGAGGGAACACGTTGGATTAACACATCGACACTCTCACCAGCTCTCCCTTCTTAAGGTGGGGAGGAGGGAACACGTTGGATTAACACATCGACACTCTCACCAGCTCTCCCTTCTTAAGGTGGGGAGGAGGGAACACGTTGGATTAACACATCGACACTCTCACCAGCTCTCCCTTCTTAAGGTGGGGAGGAGGGAACACGTTGGATTAACACATCGACACTCTCACCAGCTCTCCCTTCTTAAGGTGGGGAGGAGGGAACACGTTGGATTAACACATCGACACTCTCACCAGCTCTCCCTTCTTAAGGTGGGGAGGAGGGAACACGTTGGATTAACACATCGACACTCTCACCAGCTCTCCCTTCTTAAGGTGGGGAGGAGGGAACACGTTGGATTAACACATCGACACTCTCACCAGCTCTCCCTTCTTAAGGTGGGGAGGAGGGAACACGTTGGATTAACACATCGACACTCTCACCAGCTCTCCCTTCTTAAGGTGGGGAGGAGGGAACACGTTGGATTAACACATCGACACTCTCACCAGCTCTCCCTTCTTAAGGTGGGGAGGAGGGAACACGTTGGATTAACACATCGACACTCTCACCAGCTCTCCCTTCTTAAGGTGGGGAGGAGGGAACACGTTGGATTAACACATCGACACTCTCACCAGCTCTCCCTTCTTAAGGTGGGGAGGAGGGAACACGTTGGATTAACACATCGACACTCTCACCAGCTCTCCCTTCTTAAGGTGGGGAGGAGGGAACAGGTTGGATTAACACATCGACACTCTCACCAGCTCTCCCTTCTTAAGGTGAGGAGGAGGGAACAGGTTGGATTAACACATCGACACTCTCACCAGCTCTCCCTTCTTAAGATTGAGAGGAGGGAACACGTTGGATTAACACATCGACACTCTCATCAGCTTTCCCTTCTTAAAGTAGGGGGAAAACGGGTTCTAATTAAGGTCAATTTTTTTAAATCCAGTATTTATAACTTAAAACCGTTGTAGACAAAATAAATCAAATATAACTTTAGTAGATACGTTTATCCTCTACATAAAATATCCTCAGCATGTTTTTGTAAAATTATGGACGTTGCTTAATTTGACCAGAGCTTTTTATCTTCATTCAAAAAGTTTGTGTTCAGATGTTAAAATGCTCATTACAGATATTCAAGACTTGTTAAAACTACTATGATTAGAAAATTAAATTAAATTAGTGGATTGTTGCAGCGACGGCTGCAGATTATTGCACTAAAATGTATTCTAAACTTTTTTTATAGAATATATATATATAAACTTTATTTTAGTACATAAATTTATAAACATTCTTATAGTATATATATATGTATATATACAGTAGTGAGCCATCACTCGACTTTCTAGTTAAAAGTTTACTTGTCAAAGTCTATCAACTTTACATTCAGTGTTTAACTTGAACCGAAACATTTATTTTCCCCCTTCACACCACGATGATCACTTTAAAACAACCCCTCACCCAGTTATCTATCTATCTATTCGTATACCCTAAATAAGGTTCTAGATTTTACCATTCGCGCTGCATGTCCTGCCCACCGTAATCTACGAGACTTTATTTTCCTAGCAGTGTTTTAATAGAGTTGAAAAATAACACCTAATCACGGGATTTAAACTTGGGATTTTCGGCTTGGTGTGCCAATGAGCTATCTATGTTTCATCTCTTGTTCAGGGTCATTCATTATTAATATTTTGTAGTTAAAGACCGTGACGTGCGTGTTGAATCCACGAATAATTTACTAGCTTTAAGAACAATTATTTTAATTAGCAATAACCATATTAGGGTGGACATTAGAAAAATAGTAGTCTAGAAATCCATGATATTACTCGGTCAGTATGTCGGTAACATCTCTCCTGATGTCCAGGAATGTAAAACTCAGAATATACAAAACAATAGTTTTGCCGGCTGTTCTCTATGGGTGTGAAACATGGTATCCTACCTTAAGTGACAAAAACAAACTTAGTCTGTTTGAAAACAAGGCACTTAAGAAGATATTTGGTGCAAAATGGGATATAGATACTGGGGCGTGGAGGAGGTTAAATAATGATGAGTTAAATACTCTGCACTCATCCCAAAGCATTGTTTGGATAGTAAAATTTCTCATATTACGGTGGGCAGGACATGCAGTGCGAATGGGAGACTCTAGAACCTTGTTTAGAGTACTGACAGGTAAAACCAATGGGAAGAGACTACTGGTAAATACCTAGACGTACATGGGAGGATAACATTAGAATGGACCTGAAAGAGATAGGGTGTGGATAGAACTAGCTCAATATAGGATTAGGTGGCGTACTTTTGTAAGTGTGGCAATGAACTTTCGAGTTCTTCATACCATAGTGTAAAGTAAGTGATTAAGTAACAAAGTTGGTGCCTGCTTCTTATGCTGCCGTTTGTACAAGTTGTAAACTGTACACGAATGCATTTATAAGCAATACATTCAAACACGCCTTTTTAATATCGATTAATTAATCGACGACCTATCATGTCCATTACAAACTTTCCCCTACAAATATGAGCTATTGATAAGCACAAGACGAAACCTGGATAACTCAGTGGTAAGGTATCGAGGAGCTGAGCCAAAAGCCCCAGGTTCGTTTCCCGTGTTCATCTTTCATTTTTCGTATATATTTAAATGAGTATGTTACAAATTTTTCTACTCAGCATGCTCTAATCAACTGATACGTTAAGCGTTTTAATCCCCTTTCGAGCACATTTCTCAAATAAGTCCTTCAACCATCAGTTCCGAGCGAGTGGTTTATAACTTTCAGTTACCCTTGAAAAAAAAGCTTTTGTTTTATAGATCTCACAGATCTACGGTAACACTTCCGCTCTCCAAAAACAACAACTTCCGGGAAGTTAATCACTACTATTTTAGTGAAATTAAAGAGGGATTCTTAAATTTTGACAAATAAAAATTTAAAAAATAACATGAAAACCAAAGTCAATGCCTATCAAACATGTGACTTTGACCAATATAATAGTAAGTGGTATCTTTCTAAGAGCATATAACCACTGAATCAAACTTCCCTTTCACATCAGCCACACTGAGGACGTATTTCCCTGAAAGGTAGTTTTAACACCCTCCCCAAACTGATGCCGGTGCAATTCCTTAAATCCGCAACCTTCTCATTATGCCAGCTCATATCAAGCTAGCTTGTGTCGCTGACAGTGAATATCTTCATTATATCATTGCAATAACAAGTAGCAATGTTCATGTTTATGTTATCAATTATTATGGTGGGATAAAAGATAACGAAAGTTAAGGTATATGCACTTTTTACTGCAAAAAACTTCTATTTGACTAAATAAATAAAATATTTATTCAATACATACTTTTTCTCACATATTAAGCTTTAATTTTTGACTTTTACTTATAAGCATAGTGGTATTTGAACAAAAACGTTTTATAAAGTGAAAATTAAAAATATTTGATCAAATTCTGCGATGATACTCACAGATATCCAAGAACTGTTGAGACTACTACATTTAGAAAACCACGCTCAACCTAGTTTTTATTTTAGGCAAAAATTATTTGCTATAACTTCTAACACTATCAAAATTTGGATTTTAAATCACATTTTCTTTCAGCCCACTTTAAAATTCCGTCTCACCTCACGGATGAATCATAACTTGGATAAAACAGCTCTAATTAGGCGTCCATCCTAGTAAGTTTTGCTATAGTCTTAATTAGATAACAGTTTGATTGAGATAGTGAAACCACTTGTGATTTTTTTAAACACAATACAATCGAAAAATTAAAATTATTTAAAAATAGAAAACTATTTCACTGATTATTATTTCAATTTGTCAAGTGAATAATGCAGAATATCGTAATGTGATACGCTTTCTGGTTAGAGTTTAAACTTGTATCTAATATCACGGTTAATTGGTTGTGAAATGGTCTCTTAAAATAAAATACTGTTGAACTTACAAATTTGGTATTCTTCCCCACGCAACCCCAAAAGCACTGAAACATAAAAATAAAACAACAAATAAATCAATGTTTAATAATAAATATCTATACCAAGTGTTAATTTAGTAGAGGCTGTATGTTTTGTAAAATATACAGGGTGGGGCCGAAAAAAATAAACAATTAGTAACTTGATAATTAACACTTTAATTGTAAAGTAAACTTTCACTAGCTAAATAAAAGAAAACTATATACTAAACTTTTTTCACTTTTTTTGAAGATAACTTCACTCAGGTGAGTTCCACCGGACGTCAGGTAAATCTCAGAACGTTGTCCATCACTTTCCTCAGCATAGATCGTCTAATTGTTTCCACCCTACCCTATATTTGTATTGTGTTTATTAATTTAAACGCACCTTACCTCATGAAATATTAAACTTTATTTGCTTCAAAGCTGAGAAGGTCAGGCTTTAAATCTTGTGTTAAAGTCACTTTCATGATTGACAAACAATAGTCCTTAAGACCTGCTCCGGTGAACAAATAGTCTCGGGCGTCACTCTAGTGATGGACTAGACTGCCGATGACAGGGAGGTCAGGGGTTCTAATTCCAGCTGGGAATATTGAGGGTACATTTACCTAAATGTTTTCCCACTCTCCCTCCACGCAAATTTGAAGACATTCACTATTAATCATACCTTCCCTATTTCTAGCTAAAATGTGTAGCTAAATGCCTTTGGTCCTGGCAGGTTGTAAGGCACGGAGTAAAATTAAATACTGGTGTTGGTTTGTTCTAGAGCTAAGTTGGTTTGTAATTCATGTGTTGATATAGTTATTTGGTCCTGATATTGAAAAATAACTCGCTAATAATACTAACTTACTCAAAACTCTAGTCCCCAAAAGTTTTAACACGTTCAATCATATGATTTAACAACATCAACACCAGATTTTCTTTCGATTTTTAATTCAAAAGAAAAAAAAAGTGGCCACACGGATTTTCAAACTGTCGGTGCTATCTTGCCTTGTGGCTTGACCTGATGAATAATGGATGGCGGTCCAGTCACGTTCCCAAATAGATGTCAAGTCGCGGCTTTGTGAGAAACGGGCTTTGAACCTCCCGATATATTCCGGACACGTACCTTACACTGGTCGGTCATGGTAGCCGGGACGGCCTCCGTACATTCTTCTGAAACACAGGTCAAATCAGGTAAGAACTATTGTCAGGACAGTCTTCGTACATTCTTCTGAAGAACAGGTCAAATCAGGTAAGAACTATTGTCAGGGCAGTCTTTGAACATTCATTTGAAACAAGGGTCGAATTCAGGTAAGAACTATTGTCAGGACAGTCTTTAAACATTCATCTGAAACACAGGTCAAATTAGGTAAGAACTATTGTCAGGGCAGTTTTAAACATTAATCTGAAACACAGTTCAAGTCTGGTAAGAACTATTGTCAGGACAGTCTTCGTACATTCTTCTGAAACACAGGTCAAATCAGGTAAGAACTATTGTCAGGAAAGTCTTTAAACATTCATCTGAAACACAGGTCAAATTATTATCATCTGAAACACAGGTCAAATCAGGTAAGAACTATTGTCAGGGTAGTTTTTAAACATTCATCTGAAACACAGGTCAAGTCTGGTAAGAACTATTGTCAGGGCAGTCTTTAAACATTCATCTGAAACACAGGTCAAATCAGGTAAGAGCTATTGTCAGGGCAGTTTTAAACATTCATCTGAAACACAGGTCAAGTCTGGTAAGAACTATTGTCAGGGCAGTCTTTAAACATTCATCTGAAACAAGGGTCAAAACAGGTAGGAACTATTATTTTCTATATAGTCTATTATAATTTGAAACAAAATTTTCTAAAATCTGTTTCTAGTAAAATATCTTCTTAAAAGTGGTCCCCAGGAGCCCTAAAATTTTGTTTAATTGATCATTTAAAAACACTATTAAAAGTAAATTTTGAAATACCTGTTATAGTAAATTTTGAAAAAAATTTCAATATAGTTTTTGGTTAACAAACTTTAAATAATTTGTTTTAAAAATTACAACACATATGATTATTTAACTTGTAAAGCAGGATGACCTGGTTGTCTAGGGGTAAGGTGTCAAACTTCTGTGCTGAGGGTCCGGGGTTCAATCCTCGGCTCGTATAACCTGAACGGGTAGTAAGACGTGGTAATAATAATAATAATAATAACAAAACATCTAAAGTATTATCAATATTCTCATTTTGAACTAAATCGTTAAAGTTGTTTATAAACAGTCTCAAATTTACAAAAATCAGTACTCAGTGAACTACACATTTAAATTATTTTTTCTTAAAAAAACAAGCTTATAGTTAAAATTATCATTTACAAATCCTCATAATATTTATTTTAACATGATAAAGTATTTTAGACTCTACAATTAAAAAACTATTTAAATAAGGAGGGATTGCGTGATATTGTTACGTAATATTAGCAGAACAGTTTAAAAAAATTGTGACAATGTGTAATAAGGTGGAAGGGATTAAAAAATTAGATTCGCCTAGTTTATGGACAGCCCCATATTGAAAAAATATATATATTTACCTAGCTCTGAAATTGATAGTGCTTGAGTCTTCTTGCAGAAAAATACTGCCTCCACAATGTCATCTTCAGACACTTGGGCTGCCTAAAAAATACATAAAGCAAATTCACAGAATATTAAATGAGGCGATAAATCTAAACACATCATAATATCAGAGCTCAACTTACAAACAACATTTTTATAAAACACGTTTTAGTGCAACTTTTTGAGGGCTAGTGATGAAGTAATATGACCAGACCACGGGAACGGGATTTGTAGAATAGGTTTTTATTTATGGAAATAGACTAAATTCACCTGGAAAGAATATGGAAAAACATATCGTGGTAGAAAACCAATACTGTTAAAGTTCCAACGCTTCAAATCAGAATCAACTACAGAAAAGCTATCAATAGAGAAGATCAGATTGTTCCCTTCCACTGAATGTCTTTTTACTGACCTAGGATCTGGTTGTTGTGTTAGTTAGAATGAGTCAGAGTATTCTCCTAGAATAAAACAAGGGTCACCTAGATAGGTATTTTACCTTTCTAAGCCCACGGTGATTACCATTCTATTTTCTTTGTATCCTTAAAACACATTTTTGCTAACATCTAGCAATAGATCTGTAATATATGGCTCAAATAAAAAACTGACCTGGGCCACAGCCAGGAAACACTAATAGATGGAAAGTAAATAAATGGTACGGCGCACCGCACAGACTTTCTCTCTCTTTCTATAAACTCGTAAGATTTCTGAACGGAATAATGTACATTGTATCATCACCACTCCACATAAGAACACGCATAAAATAATATACAATGATATAGAATCAATGAGAAAAGAGGCGCATCTTTGTCCACCTAAGAACATTTCAAACAGTTTAATGTCTTCCACAAGGGTCAACACTTCGTATTAAAATTTCGATTTCTGGTTAAAGTTTTAACATTTTATAAGGTGTTGCAGATCTTCAAGTCATCGCATTGATATTTAATTATTCATTTATACATTTTGACCAATAAAAAATGTAAATATTGACTATTGAGTCTAAAATGGAGATAGATCATTGCTATGCAAACATTTCTCCTAAGAG
>CABFWB010000334.1:85708-96091 GCA_902151455.1 Timema bartmani | reverse complement strand
AAGATTTTTCAAATAATTACATATGTGTTTGTTACTTAATAGAATATAATAAGACATTTTATAAACAAAACAAATTTTCTCCACCTTTTACTATTGAATTATGTTATTTTAACAATTGTCTTTCTCTTTATCAATAAGTGACTTAATAATTTAATATCATTTAACATATTAAATAACTTACAAAGTTAATACTTATCACATTTGTTTACTTACCAACTTCATAATTAGTAATTTATTAAAAATTTTAACATTTTTTACATAGATATTATATTAACGAATTTTCACCTGTCTACTATTTGTACTGTTAAGTGAACTGTATGTTACGACGTTGAAGTCTGTGTAAATTAACTCATAGTTTAATCACAATTTTTTCATTTGAAGCTATAATCATATTATGTTTTTTTCACTTAAAAGAATATAGTAATACTTTTATTAAACAGAATACATACCCTACTTAATTAAAATTGAATTTTACATTTTATTTTTATAAGTGTTCCTTACTAAACAATCTCTAAAAATGTTTTTCAAAAACTTTGAAAGTAGTTCTGAGATGCATAAAACAATTCATTTTTGACAGGGGATACAAGGGTTTAGTCCCCTACCTAAAGCACTGATTTTATATTTCTGTATAGTTTCCTATCCCCTCTCTGAGCGAATATTATTGAACCTCCTTTAAAATACATTTTCGCTGTCAAATACCCATGGAAAGAATCTCAAAAAGTTTCTGAATCAACTTGTATGTAAACGTATCAAATAAAACGTGGGATATGTTTAGCCATCTCTTTTGGTGGAAGCTCTCTCAATGTTGACAGCTGTAAGATAAAGATATAATTAAATTATATTAAAGTTGAATAATCTATATTATTTTTTAATCTTATATAACGTTATTCCTACTATGATCCGAATGTAATAATAGAAGATGTCAGAAAAACCTCGCTTGGACTTTTTTTTAGATGTTTTTAGACTTGAATTTTGCAAAATTGTTCAACTATTCCAAAAAAAATCGGTGATGACTAACAGTCGAAGATGTGATTTTCCTACAAATTATGATGACTGTTTATATTTTGCTAAGGATCCCGCAGCAGGTAATTGTATTTTGGATGGGAAAACAGATAAGTAATTGTGGATTATTAAATGTATATTTATCTTTTCACCTTTGGATGTAATCAGTTGGTTCCCTGACACATTTCAGACAGTTGTTATTTCGTTGTAAAACGAGTATTTTGGCGAGAGAGGAAATAAAAATATATTTAATGACGTGTTTAATTTTGTTGGATCTCTCAACCAGCGAAAGAGAAGGTCATCCATTAACCACGACAAGTATTCTTCAATAATCATACGTGAACAAGACAGTTAATTACAGTAGTGAGGGAAATATTGTGTTATCTTTGGTGATCAATCAATTTTGTAAAAGTTTGTTTGTGTTCATGAAATGTTCAATAGTCTGCGTAGTATTTATATAATACATTTTAAAACCACTGATAGATGATGACTGTCCATCATGGGCGTATATGTCCTTGTCCACGCTCTGTCAAACAATAAACATTGTGACGGGCCAAATTTGTAGCTTGGTATTATACACTCAGATTTAGATAATGTACCCTTCATATTCATGCGTCAAATAGTGAGCTATGCAGCTTTTACTTTCCATAAAATAAAATGGTAATGGTAAAATATTGTTGAAGTTGACCACGAAACACATATTTTTAGGCGCTTGAAAGTGGGCGTTCTATATTTTAAAAAATCAGGGTTTTAACAATATGTGAACCGCGCATCTAGCCACGCCTTCAATTCTAAAACTCTGTGAGATTAACTTATTCTTAATTTTAATGTTGATGGCGATATCTATGGAATCAGTGCAGAGGAGAAAGCATATTAAAGGGCTGATAGTGACTAGACAAAATTAAATCGTATCTTCTTCCAATGAATTCATTAATTAAAGTTGCTAATTCATTTTAATTATTAGCTATGCTAGTCTCAATGGGATAAGGAAAAGAGAAAAAATAACTAACACAAGAATTATATATGTCAACTTAATCCCATTTGGTAATTGCTTCGAAACTTAAACCTTACGTATTTATTCTTCTAACAATCTAGTAGAATGAAGAATTAATAGCCAGAGCTATTATTTATGCTTATTAGTAGGGAATTACTCCACTAGATATCATATTCTGAAAATTGAAAAATGACACCTGGACACGGGTTCGATTCCCGTGTCCAGGTGTCATTTTTCAATTTTCAGAATCTAGTAGAATGTTTGTAGATACCTTAAGGTGGGGTGCTAGTGAGCGTGAGTTTAGGGCAGTATTTTTGAAGTGTTTATATTTTCCCCGAAAGTGGAATTACTCCATATGTCACCATGGTTTGATTAATTAGTCTTAAGTTGAGTTGTGTTTCCACTGGTTCCACACCCTCTTACTCACTACCACCATCACCTCATCTCATCTCATCGGGACATGGAAAGAGTCTTCATTGAAAGTATGTACTATTAGTACATTCGTGTGTACCCTGGGCAATGGTACATTACTATAAGCTAATCTTTCCACTACTCGGTTACGAATGATGTAGCCAGATTATAATTATTGTTGTAGAAATATCATCAGCTTTTCAGTATCGTCGTGTTGAAAACAAGCCGCTCGTGACTGGCGAGATAAACATTTCAAAATTAGCGACTCGCACCCTGCACGCTTCAAAATATGGTATTTGGTATTTACAGACGTTCCAGCACTAAATGGCGCGTTTCATTTGTTTCCCCCTTTCCAGGCCCTGTTTGGTTACTGTCTTGTTCTAACGCGTCACTCTCGTGTTAGACTGGAAGATCCAGTTACCGGAAGATCAGGGTTCGAATTCCGGTTGAATGTACTGAGAGGGGTTTTCTCTAAATGGTTTCCCACTCTACTTCCAAGCAAATGCAAGTAACTTTTCTATAAAAATCCTACCTGCCTCGTCCCTATTCCTCTAGTATAAACTAATTAATACTAAGATGCAGTGATAAAAAATGTAAAGTTGGTGACGGTTAGCAGACTTGTGACCGATGAAGGGAGGTGGGGTGTTAAAACGTCACCCAACCGTAATCAAATCATGAACTTCCTCAGTTATAGTAATCTAGCTGTTAAAACTGATTGCCTGAAGCGCCTTAAACCTTTAATTAACTTTATTTATTATAATAGTTTTATCATTTATATATGGCATAATATATAATTATAAAGTGTGCTCCCAGCCCTAAGGTTCTTAGCGCATTAAAAACAAAGGTAGATGATTTTATAATTACGAACAAAGAATTATTGTAGCTGTCATGTATGTTATTATTTATTAATAAGGTCAATGTGTAGTAAACTAGATATTATTATTTCTGGTTACCATATTTGAGGTGGTTAGGGACATGGCTCTTATATTAATCATTAGCTACCTGAAATCATCAAGTGGAAGGTTAGTGCTTCAAACTTCTCTACAATATTTGAATTATTGCTCGTTTGTTGTTATGCGACGATTCTAGCGTTTTTTGGCTTCAATGTCTGATCACTAGAACTAAAGAGTATACATACTCGTATATATTAGACCTTAATCAGTAATAGCTTCAGACACGATTACAGGTATTTGGAAACAATAGTATATTCGACTGTATTTAATCAAACATTCTGTTGAAGATTGGAATATCCAGGTTTGAATCCCGGTTGGATGTAATGTGGATGCTTTCTCATAAATGGTTTTCCACTATCCTTCCAATAAAATGCGGTAGATTACCTCTAAAATGTTTCCTTCTTCATCCCTACCTCATAAGAGTAATTATCATATATGCGTATAACCAGAACAAATAGTAAGATGGAGTGGTTAAAAAAAATGACATACCTCGCCATCTAGAAACACAACAAATCAAAATAAATGTTTTCGAAGAAGACATAAACAGACTTTAAATAAATTGGCTAGAAAATATTTCCATGAAAAGTCAGTTGGCCTTAAGTTATTTGTCCTAAAGTTAGTTGGCCTAAAGTTATTTAACCTAATATTAACTAGCCTAAACATAAAATTAACATAAATTCAGTTGGCCTAAAATGACTTTCGAGTAAAATAAATTTAGGTTGTTAAGTTTACCAAAAGTCAATTGGCCTAAAGTCGTTTAGGCTAGAAATTAATTTCTATAAAGTCATTTGGCCTACACTTTAACGTAAATAAGGGTAGAGGCATTGAGAAAATACTTTCATTGACATTAGAAACCCGTAGAATACCGTTTGCGGATTGTTGAGTACAGGAGTTTGATAACAGAGGGAGCATGTGGGGGGAAGTAAAGGTGTACTGATATTTTATTTTAGAAAAAAACCACATATAATCTGTGGTCTGATTTCCATGTGGTGCCTATTCCCTCAATTTAATTTGAGAAAATGCTGAAATTCTGATTTTTTTCGGTTTGGTCCAACAACTGTATCCAATCTTCAGCACCAGTATTTCTTGGCGGGAGTTTGTGGAAAAAATATTATCATTGTCACTGGTACAAGGCCGTAGCCAGCCAATAATTTCAAGGGGGTTTGGTGGGCACATACCCAAATTGCCAGAAGCTAGAAAAAAAATATAAATTATAAACAGCTATGGAAGCTATCTGAAGTGTTTTATATGGCAACATAGCCGCCTAAATTCCGAAGGCTAGGAAAAATTCTAGATATCAAACACCTTTAAAAGCTATCTGAAGTGTTTTTTATGGCAACATAGCACCACCATAACTGCCAAAGACTAAAACAAATTCTAAATATTAAACACCTCTAGAAGCTCTCTGAAGGGGTTTTTATGGCAGGACAACACCCTAACTGCCGAAGGCTGGAAAAAATTATAAATATTAAACAACTCTAGAAGCTCTCTGAAGGTTTTTTTATGGTAACAAAGCCCCTTAACTTCCGAAGGCTAGAAAAAATTCTAAATACTAAACACCTTTAGAATCTCTCTGAAGTGCTTTTTATGGTAGCACAGCCCCCTAATTTATACTTATACCTTAATTTTGATATTGTTTGAATCGTAAATAAAGCCATATATATTTGTTTATAAAATTTCAGGAGGGTTTGAACCCCTCCCCCCAAGTACGGCCTTGCACTGGTATCAACATCAGAAACAAGATGGAGTGCTCAGGTGGAAGCTGTTTGTCCAGTCGTGAAACATCTTCCCTTTGATCTCACGGACCTAGGACACAGTTAAGCCGAAAATATAATACAATAAAGCTCAGTTATTTAAAGATTACCTTTTCTTAATTACATGTTTTATTTATATATTTTAGCACCGTGTCAAACTACCTGTTCAGGCTACTACGCATAATATGTACTAATTACGCTAATGAGTTAGGGATGAGTAAGTTTGAATTGAAAAGTCTACCCACATTTATATGGAGGGAGAGTGAAAAACTATCTAGAAAATACCACACTTAGTGCATCCAGCTGGGATTCTAACCCTGATATTCCCTTCATCAGAAGTCCAGTATATTGCGAGAGTGATGCCTTAAACAATTTAACCACCGAAGCGGGATACATGTTTGATAGTAGTTTGGTACCAGGCTATGTCATGTATCAACTAGGTCAACAGGTCATTTAAGCCAGAGTGAAGAAGTTAGTCTCATCGCTTACCACAAAAAGCGTCACTCTCGTGTTAGACTCGACTTCCGATGACAGGGAGATCGGGGTTTGAGTCCCGGTCGGGTGTACTGAGGATGATTTTACAAAATGGGTTTCCACGTAAATGCGGTTACGCTTCTTCTAAATTCAACCTTCCTCATCCATAGCTAATTAGCGTTATACTTGTATAACCTGAGCAGTTAGTAAGACGCGGTGCTAGGAAAAAAAAAGTGATGATTCTGCCAGTTTTTATCCTGCCGAATGCGCTGAATCAGACTTCAGAACCCACCTATTATACATATAAATATATATATATACTAGCGGACCCGACAGACGTTGTCCTGCCCGAACGTTGGCTTTTCGTTTGGGTGGCATAGTTGATTTCGATAATAAAACAAATACTATGTGATCATCACAATTACAAATTCACAATGAACTCCAATTTGTGAGTTACACAAATATTACAAATTCAGTGATTGTCAAGAAAACATACAAAATAAAACATCTATTCATTTTTTGAATTTTGCCCACAACTCCACAAATATCAGCTGTATCGAAAAAAGTTGCGAATCTTGCTTACAAATTTGTATGCCGGGTACAGTTAATTTTATTTTATTGATCCCCCAAAACCCCCCCAAAAATCCCTAAAANCCATCCAAGAACCCACTCAAACACACACACAAAATTTCATAAAAATCGGTCCAGCCAACCTCCCCAAAAATCCCTAAAAAATCAAAAAAATCATAGAAACCGATTGCAGTGCCACCTACCGGGTCCAATTGTGACTCTAAACCATCCACGGACCCACTCAAACACACAAAAAAAATTTCATCAAAATCGGTCCAGCTAACCCCCCAAAAATCCCTAAAAAATAAAAAAAATCATAGAACCCGATTGCAGTGCAACCTATCGGGTCCAATTGTGAATCCAAACCATCCACGGACCCACTCAAACGCACACAAAAAAATGTCATCAAAATCGGTCCAGCCAACCCCCCCAAAAAATCCCTAAAAAGTAAAAAAAAAAATCATAGAACCCGATTGCAGTGCCACCTATCGGGTCCAATTGTGAATCTAAACCATCCACGGACTCATTCAAACACACACCAAAAATTTCATCAAAATCGGTCCAGCCGTTTAGAAGGAGTTCAGTGACATACACACGTACAGAAGAATTATATATATTAAGATATATTTAATTATTCTTAAAAACTTGAACACCAGATTTGAAACAATAAAGTCATTAGCTCAACTTTTCTGTCCAATTAAGGTATTTCAGTTTAGATGTGAGTGAACTAGAAGTAAAATTTTCTGAATATGTATAATATATTCAATTCTACGGTGCCGTGATTGAAAATTTGTTCCAGGAGATCATCCATCTTCAAAAAAATGTATTCCACATTGTTTGGAGAAAACTGTGGGTGGCCAGCTGAAAAACTTGGCAATGAGAGCTTCGACAGACCTGGACAGAGATTCACTGACCCTCTTCTACGCTGATCACGAGTTCGCATCCCTCGCCGGAGTACGACACAATAAATTCAAGCGTTTGCCATACAGAGATAAGAGAAAGGGTGAAAAAACTTGTATTATGTTTGGTGAGATTTCATTTGATGATTGAGACATTGACTGTAAGAAAGACTAGGAAATTGGAGGCCATGGGTTTGAAGGTTGTGAGGAGCAGGTTTTCTGTCAAGGGGAGAAACAAGATTAGGAATAAAGTTATTAAGGAAAGAGTGGGTGTACAAGGAGTATATAAGATAGTGGAGAAAGTAAGACTGAGATGGTATAGGCATGTAATGAGGATGGAGAAGGAGAGGATACTAAAGAAAATGATGGTGATGAAATACGTAGGAAAAAGAAAACAGGGCAGACAAAAAAATATGGAAGGATCAAATAACAGAAAGTGTGCAAGTGAGAGGAGAATAAAGAAAGCGAAAGGAGGAAAAATGGTGGAGGGATAGAGGAAGATTGGGGCATTTTACTAAACTGACTCAGCCACAGGTTGGAAACAGTTGATGATGATGATTATATGGTTGTAACAGTCATAGTAGAAGATGAAATAAGGAAATTAGCCCCTGGTACATACTTGGTTTGAGCACGTCACTTTTTTTTTATTACCGCGTCTCACTTACCTGTTCAGGCAACACGCATTTATACTAAATACTCTAATGGGGCTGTAATGAGGAAGGAAGCATTTTACAGGTAAGCTACCAGACTGGCACCTATTAGTGTACAGTGTACACCTCTGTGATAGCTCTGAAGGATGGGGAGATACGGAGCACGTAAATAAAGTTGTGTGAATAATAAAACATGAGGAGAGCTCAAAGCAAGTTGTGCAGTTGTTCCTCCAAGAGTGGTTTTGACTCTGGGACTACCATCAGCAAGGCTAGAGGAAGTGTGGATTGTGCGAGAGACACGTGGACTCGACCAACACATACTGACTAGCTTGAGAGGAGCTTCCGGCTCGGTAGACCGGGTTTTAATAGGCCTACACAGATGGACGCATCAAGGGGTACCTTTTCTTACAAGTTCGCGTTCCTTTTATTATTATATTGGATCATAATGTTGGATTAATGACCATAACTCTTAAGGATTATTAAAAAGGAAGTAGGGTTTTGGGTGAGTAGTCATAGAGAAGGAATACAGTCCAATTTTCATTGGAAGCTATAAAAGTTACTAGATCCATGTTCACGTATTCATACGTCAAGTCATTTGATTTGCATCTGTCACTTTTGATATGTATTGTCAATACCTATTAAATAACACTAATGATACAGTAAAATGTTATCAATGTTGGCTGTGAAAAAAAAATGTATTTTCTAAAAGGCTCTTCCTATAAAAAATAAAGGTTGTTTTAAGTCTATGGCACAATTTGTTTATATCAGTGGAAGTTGACTATCTCGGGTCATTTGTGCTAATGACTATTGTTGTTTGTTTTTTTCTACTTTAGATTAATGACATGTACTTTCTCAACTCACTTATTATGTCAGCACATGACTCAACAATAGTCACAAACTTTCTTAATTTCAGACAAGAAACAATATCCCAGCCTTTAAGCCAATAATTCATCACTGCGAAAGGGAAAACCATAATTTCACCGATTATAATACATTTGGTCATGCCAGGAATCGAACCTGGGACCTTTAAAAGGTGTCGGAACACTAGTACATTAAATAATACCCCCCCCCTCAGTGGCGTAGTTAACTAATACGCTAGATTCGTGTTGAGCTATACTGGTGAGGGTGGGGACATCGAGGTTCGAATCTCGCTCGGGTGAACTGGGGTGGTTTTTTCTAAATGGTTTTCCACTCTCCACGCAAATGCGGGTTCACTTCCTCTAAATTCAACCTTCCCAATTCCCAATCCATTAGCGTAAATAGTACATAAGCGTATAGCCCGAACTGGTAGTAAGACGCGGTGCTAAGTAAATATTAGGTATCATTAAATCATCTGAAAAAAAACCCACACGTTCCTCAAATATAATAATTCTGTCGAGGTTGGTATCCACCTGTGCTCATTCCCCTCACAACATAACGTTTATCTCGGCAGAAGTAGGAGAGTGGTTAACACGTCTGACTTGGGAGACAACCAGCAGCACTGAGGACAGCTTTATCTCCCCGAGGGAGTTTTCTATCCTTTTTCTAGGAAAATGTTTGTGCTTTTCGTTAAATATTAACCTCTTCAACCTGTTCTCTTAGGTTGGATACGTACGTGGACTACGATAACATCACTCTCAGTTTAGCCTGTTTACAGTGCTGTGTACTATGACATAATCACTCTCAACTTAGCCTGTACACTGTGTATGTAGACTATTGAATGTGTGCTCGAGTGACATTTCCGGTGTGACCAATCAAACACACATAATATTCTCTTCGCGAAGAGAACTTACTTCTGGTTTTATTTCGGGAAAATGTTTGTGTAAGTGTAAGATTGCGCGGTGGAGTCGCTTTCTAGTAAAATTTCTTCATTAAAATAATTATATATCATTAAGGGAAAATGGGAGTTTTATTTCCCCCAACGCTAGAAATGTGGCTCGCCCAACTTTGGTTTCGGGCCACCGAACAGAAGGAAATTATAGGTTACTACCATATTATTAGGCCGTGTTCAAATACTGGTTGAACATATAGTCTGTAGATGTAAGAAGAACCTTTTAGAGACTATAACAAACAAACAATAAACAACCAACATTGGCAAGTGGTATCTTAAAACTATTAAAATTGACATCATAATATGTTAGCATGTTAGATGTAGAATCAGCGGCGCAGCGTAATATTTCTTTTTTTGGGGGGGGGGAAGGGAGGGAGGTCAAAACCTAGCGGTAATGATTTTTTTCTCACCACGTGTTAACAAATTAAATTCATTTAAATTATCCTAATTTTTATAAATTACAAGAATTACAAAATCACTAAACCACTCTACAAAAAGAAAGAGTTAAGGAATAGGCCTACAGGTTTTGAATTAAACTTACCAAGTGATGACATTACTTGTAGAAAAGTCTGCGCGTCTGTCTCTTAATGCCAATTCGTAAGTACCACAGTACTTTAGGCATGCTATTAATCTGCTTAGTATATGTCTATTTTTTGACAACTGCTCATTGTGTTTTTGGAATGACACCACAGAACCTATCTGTGATGCAATATTTACTGTTCCAAATGTTTATACTTACATGCATTTTTCAAATGAATTGCACATTCCTCAGGTTTTTAAAATTATTTTAATTACTATTGTTGTCCACAGACTCTCACCACCAAATAAATAAATTGTACGGCGCACCGCACAGACTTTCTCTCTCT
>CABFWB010000334.1:31351-84149 GCA_902151455.1 Timema bartmani | reverse complement strand
AATTCTAAAAATCCCTCGGGGGAACCCTATGAAAACCCTAGATATCAAGATTTAGCTCAATCGGTAAAATAGTTTAGGCTCTAGTTGGAGGTACAGACAGACAGACAGACAGACAGACGGAAATTCAAAAACCACTTTTTTGGATTCAGGGAGTCATGAAACGTCAAGATTCATCAAAATCTCGAGTTCGATTTTTTTGACGATCACCATACTTTATCTACCTGTAAGATAGAGAGAAAGTAAAAACAATAAAAACAAAATAAGCTCTGTTTTTCTTCACTCACAGTTAACCACAATTGTTTGCCAAACCGAGCATTAAAAAAAGATCTTTTTATCTTGCCACCTACCAATATAAATGTAAAGTCATTAGGCTGATGTGCTCCTAACCGTTTAGTTTCAAGTTTTTCTTGCCGTTTTAATGAATAAAAAGGTAGTTTTTAACAAAGGTTCTACTTTACTCATTTTGATTAATCATTTTCACACGTCATCTTAATTCTTGGGTCTTAACACATACTAAAACCAAGGCCGTAGCCAGCCAATAATTTCAGGGGGGGTTTGGTGGGAACATCCCCTAATTGCTGGAGGATGGAAAAAATTCTAAATATTAAACACCTCTATAAGCTATCTGAAGTGCTTTTTATGGTAACACAGCCCCCTAATTTGTACTTGTGGTTTAATTTTGACTTGTTTGAACCATTAGAAAAGCCTTATATATTTTGTTAATTATATTTTGGAGGGGGTTTGAACCCCCAAAACCCCCCCTTGACTACGGCCTTGACTAAAACACAGATACATAAACGTAAAAATAAAATAAATACCACCTTTATCATATAGCAGGCCCATTCAGACTAGCCCCAATCGCTAGTGTAAAGCTGGCATCGGAATGAAAGGGGGATTGACCTTTAGAGACATACCACACTGGGTGTGACTTCTCTGATAGGGCCTGTTAGAGCTGGTTCTGCTCAGCTTCTATATTCAGCCACTAGAGCGCTGGTACAGTCCTCCCGTGACGTTTGGAGCAAGGAATGAATAATCTTGACTGGAATACTGTATAACGCATCCATTAGTTCAATGCTGCATGTGAAGAATGATACTCCACTTTATATTAATGTTTTTTCCAAAATATTATATAGAATAAAAAGAAAGAAAAAAAGTTTGTTAAAAAAGTTGGAAAAGGTTGGTGGGGGTTGGCCTATGTGTAGAACACATGAATAGACTAAGAGTGATTTAGGAATATAATATAATATATTGAGTGCTCAGATATGTTTCTTCCTATGGTGCTACGACTATATGTCGTTTGTTTTATAAGACTACTTCATTTCCAATATTAGTATCATACACCATTTATGTGTATTATTATTTCCATTGTCATACACCATATTAAGAACCTTTTAAAAGCTATTCAAATCAGTGTATCAAAGCATTGACCACTTATCTTTAAGATGTCAAAAGTGACGTATGCAGGTCATGTGGCTCGAGTTATGAATACAGGGAAAAAATATATGTAGTAGCTTTTTGAACTTTTAGATAAAATTCTTTCAACTATGACCTTACTATACATATTCACAATAACTCTAGAGAGTTGAAAAGAAAGTGTTCAAGTGAGAGGAGAAGAGTGGAAGAAATTAAAGGAGAAAGAATGGTGTAAGGATAGAGGAAGATGGAGGCATTTTACTAAACTGACCCGGCCACAGGATGGAAACAGTTGATGATGATTAGTATGATGAGGACTTGAAAAGAGTTGCAATAATTAGATCTATTTATTAATTTTGAGAGCCAAAATACATGTTGACAAATTTAAATGTGTAGTAAAGGATTGTGTTAAAATGCACATTAAATTCGGAAGAATCTAAAAGAGTTGCAATAATTAGATCTATTTTTTAATTTTGAGAGCCAAAATACATGTTGACAAATTTAAAATGTTTAGTAAAGGATTGTGTTAAAATGCACATTAAATTCGTAAGAATCTATCTCTCTTGAAAACAGTGGGATCAACACAACAAGTAAGAAATCAATGTTTTGTTTACCTTCTCACCATATTTTACGAAAGGTATACATGTTGTATTTAAAGTTTGAGAGTTTCGGAACATAAGCACATAAGCCTGTATGATTTATGGATGAGGTATTTTTTATTGAACTAGATCAGTGTTCACCAAACTTTCGCCTATGTGTATCTCTTTAGGGACCTTAGACTAACCAACGTACCCCTTCCAGCTCTTAATTGAAAAAGTAATCAAATACATCTTATCTTGTAAAGTATAAACAGTTGTTATAAATGTTAGTAACAATTTGGTTTTAATCCAAACAAACTCATTACAAAGAGAAAATAATTCATGACATCTGGTCAAAAACTGTGTTAATATCATTCAAGTGAAAAATGACAACATGGATCTGTGTTAATTTGTTTCTCTGATTTATTATTATCAAAACATAAGAGATGATCAATAAAACTAGTGGTATGACGCGTACCCCCTGAAATTCTTCACCTACCTCTGGGGGTAAATGTACCACAGTTTGGTCAACACTTTAACTATAACCCACTTCAGTGGACTCATGGTCTAAACATCACGCTCGCAATATACTGGACTGCCGATGACAGGGAAATCTGGGTTCAAATCCTAGTCGGGTGTAGTGAGGGTAGTTTTTCCAGAATGGTTTCCAACTGTACCTCTATGCGAATTTGGGTACACTTCCTCTAAAATTAAACCTTACTCATCCTTAACACATTAGCATAATTATTACATAAGCATAAAACCCGAAAGTGTAGTAAGACACGTCACTAAAAAACAAGCTTAACTATAATTTACAATTTCATAATGAATATTTTTTTCAATGCTTTGTATCTTACTGTTCAGGCAAGCAAGCTATCAGTGGATTTTTACACTAATGGGGCTGAGATTGGGAAGGTGGAATTTAGACAAAGTGGGTCCGCGATTTTATTAGTGGGATTGTGGAAAACCATTTTGTAATAATTCCTTCAATACACCCAGCTGAAATACGAATCTTGACCATACCTTCACCCATCAACCTGACAAGATTGATGCCTTTGCCACATACCCACTTTCGTAAAGATGAAATAATTTGCTACAAAAAAATTCTAATCAATTTCATTTAAAAAATTTGATTTTGATTTGATTAATGGAAATCACAGTCCTTTTAGACCACGCGCCAACCACACATGCTGCCTCCACCACATTCTGTCCTAAGCTTCCATTTTCTAATCCCCCTTTGCACCCAGCTACATGAGATCTCTGGCCACATTATCACTCCAGTTCGTTTTGGGTCACCCTAAAGGATTAAGAGTGCCAGGTATGCCAGCATGATAGCTCTCAGACTTTTTTCCTGTTGCATTCTGGCTACCTTTCCTGCCCATCTAGTCCTGTTGTTATAATTAATACAGCAAAAAATAAGAATAAATCTGTATGAATAGTTAACAAAAGCGTCAGTATTTTTATAATATTAAACATAATGTTGGTGTTAAGGTAGTAAAAAAAAAATAGCTACCATAAATTGTATTTCGAATCATAATTCTGTTTGATTTCACAGTATGTCAGTCTTCAGAGTTAAATGTTTTATTAAATATTAATAATTTTGAGACAATATCCCTATTATTAATTAAAATTAATTTACCTTTAAAAAAATAAAAATAATTGAATTGCATAGTTCAATACTAAACACCACTTTTAAAACTGCCCTAGATTTTTTGCTTTGATACCTGAATTAAAATGTTTACTGTGGTTAATATTTTAATTTTTGAATTTGTGTTTTTTTACAGTCACTTACTTAACACCCTGAAGGGTCATTAGCATCGGACACCCAACCGAGAAACCTTCTATTGGAGGCCAATGACTACATCTCACATAATATTCTACAAAGAAGTATAGAACCAAAAACTAGGTAAATTCTTTGTTCAATGCATGTATGGGAGTTGGTAAGAGCTCGAATATGTTGGACTTCACACGAGATGAAACAGTTGAAGCAAAAGCGGTCATGTCATGTTCTATTCTAGGTTTTTGGAAACATTTATATTTCCAAACTGAGACTGATAGAAACCTTCAACACAAACAGTAATAAAATGTGACTAAATAAAAAATTTATAATAGAATTTTAGAAAAATGAAATATAAATATATGTAAAAACCCCTCAACACATATTCACAAACATTTCAATATGTTGATGCCTCCATGAATTGCTCCTCAGGAATATGAAATATTAAAATATTGAAGTAATTTTGAATATGTGTTAGTGTTTTCACTTTTATTTGTGTTTTATTTTTCTAACAATTCTATCTTATTAATTTAATTATATGCTATAGTTTGCTTATTGCAATTTATTTCATACTGAAAAACTATAATGAGATATTTCAGTCAAATTTATTGAACAAAAATAAATTTTCAACTTTTTTAGACTTAGTTTCTGGTGCCAATAGCGGTGGTGTTACTAGAAACTTTGGATAGGAAGACTTTAGGTGTTTATATTTCATCCCTTATTTAAATTTCAATGATAAAAATGTTGTTCATATTTTTTTGAGTATTTGTATTTTTGTATTGACCTGCCCACTTAGTCAATACACCCAAGTACAACCAAAAAAATATGTTATTTATACATTCCGGCTATGTTAATTGGACTGAGGGGTGGTCAAAACCGTTAAACACCTCTTAGTTATGACATTGGGTAGTATGACTATAAGCGATTTCATCTATCTAATCCTAAGGAACCAAGATATTAAGTAGTTCATTTTTAAGTCAAGGTAATGCACCAGCATTTTATTTTCTGGAAAGAGTAATGAGATAACACAATGTATAGCATCCTAAGATTCCAGGTTTTGTAATTCTGGCTTAACAGATCAGAACACACTCGTTAGTTCAATCTTGTCAATATCTACAGTGGTGTTTGAGCAGGCCATGGCATTTTGCTTCCATTTAACTAAAGTTTTTCAACCTCTCTTCATGCTAATGTGGTGGGATTTTTAAAATATAGCCTTCCCATCCCTACCCCAAAGATTAAGTAGTTATGCGTATAACCCGTACGGATAGTAAGACGCGGTGCTAATATTAATTAATTAAGTAGTTAATAAAACTTGTGTTGAATGCACTAATTGAAAATAATAAAAATAAAATATAGGTTTATATAACTCTCACCACTTCTTTTCTAACCATAGCACTTCTCTGCCCGGCTAATATTATATTCTGCTGTCTATTTGACAAATAGTAAGTAGAGGCTTTCACTTCACAGGTCATTTTAGATATCAAATCCTGGTTGAAAACTTTAAGTTTGGATGTATTAAACAATATATTGAGTAATGTGGAATCTATTTTATTCAGAAGTTTCCATATGCCAACAACTCACGAGTGTGAAGTACAACAAACTACTTGAGAAAAATGAAGCTAACATTATAAACTATTTTGGTTTCATTATATTACTCTCCCTCTCCTACCACTCCTCCTCTTTGGGCAAGGAGCAGGTCTCTTTGGGAGTCAAGCAATGTGTCCTCAGCACCGAGACCTACAGGTGGTCCATACGACGCGGGCCATGGCACACTCACACCTCAAGGGACAGACTGGTCCGCGGTTGTCCGCGTAAATCAGGCCTGGAGCACACTGCGACTCGTCCGTCACATCACCAGCTGTGAACACACCTTTAAACTGTAACCGGACACCAGCATCAAATTAATACACTTAATCAAGGCACACAGAATGATAAAGATAAACATGTAATGGTTTTCAACAACCAGCGTTCAACTAGATAGAGGATTGGAAACCACAATATGGGAAGAAACATTCTCTGTGTATCTGGTAGTAACAAGCTCACTCGCCACATTCAAAATCAGGCAACTATAGTCAGATTGTACCGGAAATCTAGTTTTTAACACTAGCAAAAGCCCATTTTATTTATTATATTATATCAGTCAAAATTCACACCATCTATCAAAAGTGACAGCCGTCTTGATGTACTAATACACAAAAGTAGATGCAGTAAATGATGATTATTTTGAAAAGGTTACAGATGCCTAACCTTACTGATAATGACACAGATAAGTGTAAAACTATTTGTACTTCATTATATCTGGACGATACACATTTATTATAACATGAACTTTGCCTAGAGAAAAGCTCTTTCTTACTTTAAATTGTCTCAAACAATATGAGTGCTCTGCTAGACAAGTTTATTATTATTATTATTATTAGCACCGCGTCTTACTACCCGTTCGGGTTATACGCACTTACGCTAATGTGTAATGGTAGGGTGATTGTGAGACGAAATGGAGGACCTACAGTTTAACGTGGAATCCGAACCACGGTGGAGGCCTGGCATTCCTCACATTCACAAGTTGTCAGAGGTGAAGGAAGGGTTTGGCATTCAGATAAATCTGTGCCAGGACCGAGGATTGAACCCTGGACCCTCAGCACAGAAGTCTGACACCTTACCCCTAGACCACCAGGTCACCCTAGACAAGTTAATATAGCGCTGCAGCTACTAAAGATATTGCACTCATCTCATTTGTTTCTGATCCGCAAGATCCCAAATCCCAAAAGGTGTCATTTGAATTAGATGAAGAGTACCCACCATATCGACTTCCATGTGCACGCAAACGATGATTTTCTGCTAAGCAGGTGACCAATAGGACCCCAACCAACACCACGAGCACATGTACCTTAGCTGTTCCCAACATACTAGCCCAAAAAAACAAACAATATATTCATTTTATTAATTAAAAACAATTTTTTTATTTAAGAATAAATAAAAGTACAAACTTCATTAAATCAAGGATTTAAGAATATTAATTTTTTTTTAATAGCTAGAGTAGCTTGATTTTAATAAATGATCATAGTAATTGATAAGGAATCATTTTAAGGTTAGAGGAATAGATACAAAACCTATTATTGTTCTAAATGATTTGAACGAGAGATTTAAGATCACTGTAGGGAATCAAAGTTTGAATATTTTTTGTTGGTCGTTTTAAGCTTGAAAAATTATTATACTGTGGTTATTTATATAACTTCATTTACTAAAATTATTTGGAAAATGTTTTATTTCAGAATTGTTTGTCAAATTTCACTCTTATTTGATAAATAAAGTTATGATCACAGCTTACCAATTACTTCAGATTTTTTCCATATAAATATTAATTTTATTTGTATAACAGCTTAGAATCGTATTAATTGAAAATAGATTATTTTAGTTGTCAATGTTTTTATTGGCAAAGATATGTAAATGTCGAAGCTGTAATTTTTTTTCCAAGGGAAGTAGAAGCTGACATTTGTTTTGAAGCCAAGTCAAAGTTTTGGTTACCCTTAATTATTATTGTTATTATTATTTATTTATTTTGGAAATGATACAGTATATATGTGAAAAGGGATGGCTGACGAACAAATATGAAACCGCACCTGTGAGCACACAGCCTAAGTGTCGAGCACGAGTTTTGTTTACTGAAGGGTGGCTAAGGTAGGGTTGGGGAGAAGTGAAATTCGAATCTTTGTCAGGTGTACTGAAGGAGGTTTTTCATAAATGATTCCCCCTCTCCTTCCATGCAAATTCCAGGTATATTTCCTCTAAAATTATACCTTCCTCATCTGACTGGATTTCTGATAGCTACAAGTAATGACAATCTCCCACATAGACCCTGCCTTATATAATGAGAGATGTGTTAAAACTTAACGAACCTCAGTAGCTTGAGGGGGGGAAATATATACAGATTTTTTTTGAGAATGGATATCTGAAAGGCCTATTTTCCTATCAGAATTCTATTATATCTTTGGGCTAGTGTACATTTGTTAATTTTGACATAGCGTACCTGCAATATTGGAACAACAATATTTCAATTAATCAAAAACAACATTATTTGAGAAATTTAAAGTGCACTTATTGAACTGTAACGTGCTAGTCGTGTTGAGCTCAACTGCCGAGGATAGGGAGATCAAGGTTCGAATCTCGGTCGGGTGAACTGGGGGGAGTTGCCTAAATGGTTTCCCATGCTCCCTCCATGCAAATGCGGATTCACTTCCTCTATATTCAACATTCCCAATTCCTAATCCATTAACGTAATTAGTACTCAAGCGTATAACCCGAACGGGTAGTTAGATGCGGTGCTAAATAAATAAAATACTGAACCAGATAATTATATCAGTATAAAAGAATTTCTAAGAGCGAGAGCAATTGTGTTGTGAAACTTGTCTTATATTTGAGGGGAGATGACCACACGAAAACGAGAGAATGACAAATCTGTTTCCCAGTAATAATCATGCAGTTCCCTCAGAGATTATATCCAGCGTAGTACCTGTTTATATTATAGCCATATATAAATTATGCTAATGGAATATGGATAAGGAAGGTAGAATTTTAGAGAATATTTACCCACATTTGCATGGAAGGACAATATAAAATCTTATAGGAAAAAAACACCTTCAGTACACTTGACCAGGATTTAAGCCCTTTTCTCCCTGTCATCCATAATTCACTAACACAAGAGTGATGCGTTAAATCATGCAATCCTTAATACAGGTTTTTTGCTATTGAATATTTGCTTGTTTAAGCTTGTAAAAGCAGCAAATTTGTTGATTGGAGTATCACTTACCTGACCGAACTTTCTCCCCAAATTTCAAAGTACTCGAGTTTTCATAGATCTTGACCGTTTTATTGCAAGCCTGCTATTTAAAGGAATCTCTCATTTAAGTGCTTAGTTGAAGAATATTTTATATCCGATTATTCTTATGCTTTATTTGCATGTTTGTAAACTCGCTTGGAATTAATGTGTAGCTGACCACTCTATTGCAATTAAATGATGGCAGTAAATTTAACTGTTTTAATCTCAGGAAGTAAATAGTTTTAAAAAATAGTTGTAAAATAAATATTGTAATTGTCTTGATTATATCTATTTTATTTTTATGTGGAGATTTTACAATTGTTTTTAATCAAATGTATAGTGAAATTATGCAAGTTAATTAAACAAGGTCTTGGTTTGACACATTGTTTAACTTATTGCATATTTAAATGGCTTATTTCAATAACACTCTTATTTCAAGGTTATTATTTGATTGCTTTAATTCATACTTATGACGAGCTCCCTTTGAAATATAATACATTAATTACTTTCACTTGCCTGTATAGATAAAGGTTGACTTCATTCTCCTTTAATAATCATTATACTCAAACAAAGACTTAAAGACTTATGATTGGATTTATGATAAAACAGGCATTTATCATCATAGCTCATCAGCTTTCAAGGGTAGTGATTAAAAATAAACTAAGAGGTAATTGTATTATATTTGGGTGAAGGTACAGGAAAGGTGAATAGAAACATATAAAAGGGAACAAACACAATATGGCTTTTACTATGAAAAGAATAAAACAGTTTACACTTTACAATGCTTCCATTGGAGAGAGAGGTAATGGTTACCTCTTAAAGAAAATCGATCGTCACCGCCCAATTTCCTGACCTAGGTTTCATTCTATCGGAGCTCATCAGGGAGGAGTGTGAGACCTTTCCCATACCTTCTTCCAAATATAATACAACTATCTCATAAAGCGAAAAGAGGTTTTCCTTATAGAGATAAAATAAACTAAGAAAGTGAGTGTTCCCCCTCTATCTCTTCAATTTATTTGTCTGATAAAATGCTGACAAGCTTAGATGAAAATTAGGGCTTCTACAGATGTTGTTGCATGCTTACACTTGCAGTTTATGGCGAAAACGTTAGTATGGTCGGGAGAATAATAAAATCACCAAAAAAAAAAAAGGACAAAATTGTATTAAAATATATATATATATTTATTTAGCTCCGGGTCTTACTGCCTGTTCAGGTTGTACACATATGTAATAATTACACTAATGATTTAGGGATGAGGAAGGTTGAATTTAGAGGAAATGTACCCAAATTTGCGTGAAGGGGAAGTGGAAAACCATCCTAAGTACACCCGACCGGGATTCGAACTCCAATATACCTGTCACCGGCAGTCTAGTATATTGCGAGAGTGATGCCTTAGACCGAGTGGCCACTGAAGCAGGGATCAACATAATTCATTAACATAAAAAGTGTTTTCTTCATTTTTATGATGTAATAGACATGACAAACAAAATTTCATTTGTCAATGCCACCAAGCCTTAAAACAACTTTTTTTTTTTTTCAATTTTAAAAATTTTCACTTTAAATAAAATGGTACCATTTTAAAGATCCGAGATTCAAACAAAAATTTAAGATTCAGATATGAGAAATATAGGATTCAACCCATCTCTAGAAAAAATCAATTTGGTTGTCCCAGTTTTCGATAGCTACCCCTCAAATTTCAGTAAATAAAAGTTTTGGCATTCAAACTAAATAACAAATTGTAAATGTACTTGAAACTACCTTTTGTGTCCTGGAGATCTTGCGCAAATTAAGCATACTGTAGCTGTTTTGTTTAAATACATTTTTTTACTAATTTTTTTTTTACTGACTTTATTATTAATTTTTTTTCAACCACACTATGAAATATATATTTATTTTTTTAAATCAGAGGTTGGATGCATGAAAAAGGATTAAAAATATAAAAGTTGAGCTACCATAATCATTAATAAAAAAAATTAGATTATATTTTAGAATCATAATCAATTATAAAAGGAATCATGACATCTCTAATATTAATTTAAACTTTCTGAAATTACCAGAAGATCTATACTTAAATAAATACACAACCACATATGTAAAAGCTGTATATATAGAAGAAACTAAAATTGCAAGAAAAGGAGAAAAAGCATAACTAGGATTGTGAAAAAACAAACTTTTTAAACATGAAGCAAGTAGATTGTTTTTTTTTATTAATAAACAGTATTTAAAAATGAATGGAAGTTTAAAAAAAATTACAAAATCAAAATGTTTGTACTTTGTTACAACTACAATACAAAATCCTCTCAACACAAAAGAGTTTGACATGTTTTCCATTCCAACAATACAACTAAATAATGTCAAGTGTGACAAGTTGGTGAGTACGGTGGTTATCTCACTTTTAACCAAGGAAAAACATATTTAAAATAAATGGTACGGCGCACCGCACAGACTTTCTCTCTCTTTCTATAAACTCGTAAGATTTCTGAACGGAATAATGTACATTGTATCATCACCACTCCACATAAGAGCACGCATAAAATAATATACAATGATATAGAATCAATGAGAAAAGAGGCGCATCTTTGTCCACCTAAGAACATTTCAAACAGTTTAATGTCTTCCACAAGGGTCAACACTTCGTATTAAAATTTCGATTTCTGGTTAAAGTTTTAACATTTTATAAGGTGTTGCAGATCTTCAAGTCATCGCATTGATATTTAATTATTCATTTATACATTTTGACCAATAAAAAATGTAAATATTGACTATTGAGTCTAAAATGGAGATAGATCATTGCTATGCAAACATTTCTCCTAAGAGCTTTAAGGAAAAATAACATACTTTTTTAGATACTTATATTTAATTACTCTATGGCATTGGAGAATTATTGCGTTAAGACTTAAGTAGTATATGTTTACAACTAAAGCTCACAAAATTGTATTAATATATTTGCAAATATCTCAGAAACTGTTGCTTTTATAAAAATATATGTCAAATAAAAGTTTTTTATTTCTAATAGTCCTACAATTTTGCAATGATAAGTTGTTTAGTTTCTCAAATAGTTGTGGAGATACGGAAATTAACGCTTCTGTAAAGTACCCTAAAAATCATTTTCATAGGAAAATGAAAATAGCCAGTTTATTTATAATCTTAATCAACGCCTAGATACGAATTTTAATCAAAATCGTTTGAGCAGATTTTGAGAAAACCAAATTTTTCTCTTTTCGCCCTTCAGTAAACTACCCTTAATTTTAGGGGTAGATATCCAATTCCAAAAACCCCTCGGGGCAACCCTATGAAAACCCTAGATATCAAGTTTCAGCTCAATCGGTAAAATAGTTTAGGCTCTAGTTGGAGGTACAGACAGACAGACAGACAGACAGACGGAAATTCAAAAACCACTTTTTCGGATTCAGGGAGTCATGAAACGTCAAAATTCATCAAAATCTCGAGTTCGATTTTTTTGACGATCACCATACTTTCTCTACCTGTAAGATAGAGAGAAAGTAAAAAAAGCTTTATAACCATTATGGTCAATATCCTCGGTAAATGTTTCATTCCAGACCATCAGTTGTACAATTCAAGCCAAACATCAGCATGTAGGGTTGATGACATAAAATCAGCCCTGGAAATATAATAATGTTCATGTATATGTTACGAAAACATTGTGTACTATATTTATTGCTTTTAAGCACTAAACATAAATGGAGTTATTAGCTGTTGTAAATGCATTTATATTGCATTTATATTGAACCATGACTCCAACATATTTTTAATCTCCATAATAATTACATTTACAGTTTACATTTAGCCTGCTTTCAAGGAATATAAAATTAAGAATATTACAAAACAATAAGTTCATCGGTTGTTCTCTATGGATATGAAATATAATCTCTTACCTTACATGACGAAAAAAAAAATTTAGGGTTTGAAAACAAGGTGATCAGAAAGAAACTTGATCCAAAAAGGGATGAAGCTACTGGGGAATGGAGAAGGTTACATAAGGATGAGTTACATACCCTGCACTTGTCACAAAAAAACATTGTTAGGATATTCAAATCTAGTAGATTATGGTGGGCAGGACATACAGCGCGAATGGGAGAATCTAGAATCGTGTTCATGGTATTGACTGGCAAAACCAATGGGAAGAGACCATTGGGAAGGCCTAGCTGCAGATGGGAGGAAAACATTAGAATGTACCTGAAAGAGATAGGGTGGAATGAGGTGGAATGAGGTGGACTGGATAGAATTAGCTTAGGATAGGGATAGGGTATTATGCGTTAGACTGGATAGAACTAAGTTAAGACAGGGATAGGGGTTAATGAGGTGGACTGGATAGAACTAGCTCAAGATAGGGATAGGGGTTAATGAGGTGGACTGGATAGAATTAGCTCAAGATAGGGATAGGGTATTATGAGTTATACTGGATAGAACTAAGTCAAGACAGGGATAGGGGTTAATGAGGTGGACTGGATAGAACTATCTCAAGATAGGGATAGGGTATTATGAGTTAGACTGGATAGAACTAGCTCAAGATAGGGATAGGGGTTAATGAGGTGTACTGTATAGAACCAGTTCAAGATAGGTATAAGTGGCGTTCTTTGGTAAGTGCGGTCATGAACTTTTGAGTTTCTAATGTCATAGAGTATGTAAGTAGAAAAGTAAGTGTGCATGCATAAGTTAAGGTGTGTGTCTCACCCTTCCCCTCCTGACACTCTCCTGTGTGGGTGTCTCTCTTGTCCTCTCCTCCCTTCCTCCTTCTCTATCCTTATCCTTATTTAATGCAGTGTGTTTTCCTCCACATCTTAGTAAATGTTTGGGTTGTATGCATATATTAATTACTATGGCTGTACTAATGTTCAAAATTTCAAATAATTTACAGTTGAATATTTAATTCAAAAAATTGTCCACATATGCACTAATTAGGCTAATGAGTTAGGGATGAAGATGGTTACTTTTAGAGGAAGTGTACCAACATCTGCATGGAGGGATAGTGGAAAAACCATTAAGGGAAAACCAGCCTAGGTACACTTGACTGGGATTCAAACCCTGATCTCCTTGTCATTGCCAGTCTTTTAGCAGCAGTGGCTTTTGAGCCAGGCTGATAATCCCTTTAGGTGACTCATATTAAAATAGAATTGTCCTTTGTTCTAGTAGGGGGGAGGGGAATACCAATGTCAACAGTGAATGAATGGTCGCCACCAGCTGTCTAATGGGGAGAGGGGGTGAGGAAAGAGGATTAAGTATTTTGTGGTAAAGAGAAAAACAAATTGGTGGGGCATGTGACTTCTTGTGCTCACGCTATCAACAGTTATTTATTTATATTCAGCAAGTGAGAGAGCTAACACCATGTGATGGTGACGGAAAAGAAGAGGATGCCAAAGAGAACGATGGAGATTAAGTTTGTAGGAAAAGTAAGATCGCAAGTGAGGCCAAGAAAGAGATGGGAAGAACAAATAACAGAGAGTGTGCAAGTTGAGAGGAGGAGAAGAATGTAGGAAATTAAAGGCGGAAGGATAGAGGAAGATGGAGGAGTTTTTACTAAAAGATTAAGGGGGGTGTTAAACTACATTAATAATTATTATGTTTGTACAATTTTACCAATTTTTGTGATTTTGGTATCCTCCCAACAAAACAAGTCTATATAATTCCTTTTATTAATTAATTAGAATTGTTATATAATGTCAAGGTCTTCATAATTATTTAATTTGAGATACTTTTTTGAGATTTTTATGAAACTCGAATCTTTCTGATACTAGAGAATTCGAGGATTTTAGGGGCGTTGAGGGTACATCCGTCCCTTCTCTAATTATAAGCTATAAATAGTGATTCAATGATTTCAAATCTTAGAGTACACAAGTTATAAGAAGTAAAATTTGCTATTTTATGATGTTTGCATACCATATTAATGGCTTTTTTATCAATGGCCAACACAGTAATAATAATGTTGCTCCAATATTAATGTATTAGCTGACACGAGGCTGATAAAATGTTAATTTACCTGTCAGTCTTTGTGTTGAGTTTGGAAGAAATACTTTGTCATGACTTCTGTCAATATACTATATTTATTATATCTTTTGTATTCAAGGCAGAAAAAAAATTAATAATTGTGAAACGTTTCTAGTTGCATCCCATAGTGAAAATTAGAAACCTGGAAGGTGCTTATTCACAAAGTTAAGACAATTCACCAAAAATTATTCAAATGTTTCCACATGAGTCATGACACATTTAATTATGTATTGACACATTTGAAAGATCACACTAAAAAACCAAACGCTTGTGTAAGATTATGTATACCACCACGCTAAATGTTACCAATAACTTTACAAGATAAGTATCATTTACTAAAATTTTAGTCAAAATAATTGTCTAAAAAAAATTGAAAATTTTACTAAGTTATTTAATACAAAAGTTGTAAACATTTCCAACTTAGTCTGAGTACTAGTTCATTAGATGAACGCACCATTATGTCATTTGGTTAGTGAGTTTGTGGAGACCGTACTTGGATTTCCTCAACACTTATAAAGGTGTCTGTTGCTGCATTTCTGTATATGAATGATAATGGCTGTGTAGTGATACATTTCTGCTTGATTTTTTTATAATTGCTTTAATCACTTTTGTGTGTAAACCAAGTTTCTCATCTTCAAATATGTCCATAACATATGGTAGAAATTATTTTCCATGGTGAGCAGAAGCAGGGTGTTTCAGTTATGGTTCTGAAGCTTTAGATTTCTTTAGCTCTATTAAAATGTATTTTCCACTGTAGTAACCACAGTCAAAGATGTGAGAAATTTATCATTACTCCTACAACAGTTTACCACAGTGTTTTTAGCAGTTTCTTTTTTAATTCAAAATAGAGTAGTTTAGTGTTTGTGTAAAGTGTATTTTCCCTTCTCTTTTTGTTTGATGTGACTATTTCTACTATAGAAGAGAGAAAGAAGATGTCACCTTTGTGCATTGAATTCTCCTCCCATTTTATTCCTCTTTCCCTAGATGGACTTTTTCACTAAATTTTCATTAATCAGATTATTTTTCCTTTTTCTTTATTTTTATCAATTTCTATTATTATTAAAAAAAGTCAATGTAATCTAATTCTCGGTTTGATCTGGTTACTTTTTTCAATGTGTAAAGAGCTAAAGTCTGAATGCTTGGTGATGAGGGCTGTTCTTCACCCATTGATTCTTCATGAGAATGGCTTCTTTGACTAATATTTAGGTTAAAATTTAAGAACGGCAATTGAGAAAAACCAAAATCATGGCATTCATATATTATTTTAAAACATATGTTAGGGGTCTGTCATGGCGACTTTTTTCAAGGAGACCAACACAGATAAAGCTGACACATTTGTCTTATTACTTACGACATAAGGGGAAATCTACTATTAGTATGCTTTTGTGTCAGTGTGCTGGCTATCAGTGAATTACAAACTTATCTAAGTCTCGGGGATAATGAGGGTGAATTCTAAGGGCTGAGTGAAGTTCTTAAGGTAAATTAAGATCAAATAATTTACAAATATTGTTTTAAATTGAAAAAAATATTATAGTGTGCATATTCATATAACTCAGGACGTGAAATATTATATAAAGAAAAGTTTTAATGCAAAAATGTATACAAATTTCACTTAACATCTATACATTAGGTTACTATTATAATGTTATTCAATTACTACTAATGTTTGTCATGTACATAACACCAGAAAATGAAAAAATTGAACATAATTGTGTATTTGGGCTGTCAATATTTGTGTTGGCAAAGAACCACAATCTACGAGCCAAAACAGGAGTAGTTTGCACCAAAAAAAAAACAATTTTCAAAACTCTGCACTCATAAGACAATATTACAAACACTAGATCCTAAACATGACTAAATGATATTACCACCACATTCCTAGTAAAATTTTGAATGTAATACAATAAATAGATCATTGACGTGTACCACTTGTAACACTAAAACAAAAGCATTTTACAATTTACTAGTAATAAATTACAATGGACTGGAACAGAAACAATAAACATTAGGGGTATGTCAAATCCACTTGTTTCAATTTGAAGCAAAGTCGAATCAAATATATGAAATATTCTCGAAGTCGGATTGAAGTTCGAATATTTTTTTTCAGTTGTTTTACACTTGAAAAAATATTATAATGTGGTTAATTAAATTACTTTATGCACTAAAATTACTTGTAAAAGGTTTTAATGCACAATTGTTTGTAATATTTTGTTTAATTTGATAAATCAAGCTATTATCACAATATGTAATTCATTTACTTCAGATTTTTTCCTTATTAGTATTAATTTGTACTGTAAAAATAACTCAGAATGGCACTATAGTGAACATAAAATGAGTATTTTAGCTGTCAATATTTTAATTGGCGAATCTTTGAAGTGAAGTTGAAGCTGATGTTTGTTTCAAAGCCAAGTTGAAGTTTTGAAGCTTCACACACCCCTAATAAACATATTGGGTTAAGCAAAACAAACAAAATGAAATCACGACTGTCTGACAAATCACCTATACATTTATTTATTTAGCACTGCGTTTTACTACCCGTTCGGGTTATACATTTAAGTACTAATTACACTAATGGATTAGGAATTGGGAAGGTAGAATGTAGAGGAAGTGAACCCGCATTCACGTGGAGGGAGAGTGAAAAACCATTTAGGAAAAACCACCCCCAGTTCACTCGACCGAGATTCGAACCTCGATCTTCTCGTCCTTGGTGGTCTGGCTTAACACGACTGACGCGTTAGCCAACTACGCCACCGAGGCGGGTTCACCTATACAGAGATCCTACTATACAATTGCGCAAGTAAACATTTCCTGCTCCAACTTGGTTATTCTTCTGTCACCTGTGCAAGCGCAGGGCTCCCCAAATCGCTGGGTCCTCTGTGGACCCACCATTTTCACAACCCCAAGAGCAACCCTGCCAAGCATGATCAAACTCATGCACAGCTGACTATGAATGTTGGTATTATACAAACCTAGAATCTAGTTTACCTTAATCTTTCAGGACTTGTTAGAATCTTCATCCTTGCTAAATGCTTCTGGAGGAATCCTCCGTAATTTATAAAGTTCCACAAATGTTATCAGTCCATCCTTGACGTCCCAGTATGCTTCAGCTAAGCACCTAATAAACAGTTAATCATAAAATAAGTAGTGTTAGTTAAACATTATGGTAGCAGAGTAGGCCTACTACTTTAGAGCTCAAAACATATTACATTGACTTTGATTTAAGTCACTTCTTGTCCACCTAAGCATTAGAGGTGTGTGAAGTCAACTTTTTCAATTCTAAGCAAAGTCAAATGGAATGATATGAGATATTCCCAAAACCAAATTGTAGTTCGAATATTTTAAAAAAATGTTTAGTGTCTGGTAAAAATACTATAGCTTTGCATAGCTGTTAACTATGTAAATTTAGGTATTAAACATGATTTACAAAATGCTACATTTCAAACATAATTAATGTATTTCGTATAAAAATTATAAATTGAGCTGATATCAAAAAATTTAATCTAACTATTTTATATTTTGTTTATACAAACATTAATTTGTGATGAAAATACCAGCAAAAAAGAAGAAAGAATAAACATAAATGTGTGGTTTGACTTGGAATATTTTTTTTTCTAAGCTTCGTAATTGTTGAAACAGGTATTTTACTTACAAATTGAAGTCTAAGCAAAGGAATATTTGAAGAGAAATCAAAGTTTTCAAAAATTCGCAAAGCACACCCCTACTAAGCAAAGATAAAGATCCTGATTAATTTGTAGTAAATAAAATTATTGGATTTCACTAAATAAAAAGTTGTATTTAGGTATTAAAAATCAGTAAATAAAATGCCCATTTCAGTGGAAAATTTTTATAAAATCAACTCAAATTTAAGTGGTATAGTGCTATCAATAAAAAAATTATGGCTAAATTTCTAATTCTTAAATTTTAAAAAAGGTACAGGAAAGGTATATAAAAACATATAAAGGGGAACGAACACAATGTGGCTTTACAATGAAAAGAAGAACAGATTTCACACTTTACATTGCTGCCATTGGACAAAGAAGTAATGGCTGCCTCTTGTAGAAAATCGATCGTTACCACCTAGTCCATTATTTTACTCACAAATTGAAGTCAAAGCAAAGGAATATTTGAAGAGAAATCAAAGTTTTCAAAAATTCGCACACCCCTAATAAACAAAGATAAAGATCCTGATTAATTTGTGGTAAATAAAATTATTGGATTTCACTAAATAAAAAGTTGTATTTAGGTATTAAAAATCAGTAAATAAAATACCCATTTCAGTGGACATTTTTTATAAAATCAACTCAAATTTAAGTGGTATAGTGCTATCAATAGAAAAATTATGGCTAAATTTCTAATTCTTAAATTTTAAAAAAGGTGTAGGAAAGGTATATAAAAACATATAAAAGGGGACAAACACAATGTGGCTTTACAATGAAAAGAAGAACACACTTTCACACTTTACATTGCTGCCATTGGACAAAGAAGTAATGGCTGCCTCTTGTAGAAAATCGATCGTTACCACCTAGTCCATCGACCTAAGTTTTATTCTATCATATTCATCATGAGGAAGTGTGAAACGTGCAGTGCAACTTCCTAAAGGAGGAAACTAAAAAACACAAAAGAGAAAAAAAGGAAATTGGTAAAGAATGATATGAAACTTAGATATGAACATGTAAAAACCTAGGAAATGGACATTGGATGCGAATATATATCTCTTTAAGGAACACCTCTTTTCTCTGGTGGGGAGACAGTGCCAAGTGAATAGTTGCATTTCGGATGGGCAGGGAATTTAAGGAGATGTTTTTTAGGGATAGGTCGAATCCCGTATTTCTCGAATCTGAATCCAAAATTTTCTTTCAAATCTCGAATCTAAATTTGAATCCTCAAATCTTCAAAAACACCTTTTTTAATAAAAGTCAAAAAATTGAAAAATCCTTTTTTTAAAAACAAACAAATGGACATAAATAAAATGGTAGCGATAAAACATGTATTGTTTGACTATAAGAAGTGACTGTTAAATAAAAAAAGCTATTTAGTGTTCTAGTTCAATATTCACTTAAGCCTAGTTAACCGATTTTGAAACTATTTTAACAATGGTATAACTTAATTTACCATACAAATGAAACTAATTGGCCTACAGTGAGTAAATATATATAATATCTCTAACTTAATAAGCAACTATTGATTTTTGTAATATTTAGTGGGCCACAAAGTTCTACAGAGTTATCCATCACCCAGAGGCCTAACATTTAAAATGTTTAATCAGTTTTTCAAATGCATTTAACTTGCACTTGGCATAGTTTGCATTTGTTTGGGTAATTTTAAAGCTGTCTCACACTTCACTAGACATACTGAATATTAGGAACTATGCGGATTATATATTTAATGACAGAATAACGTAATAGGCGTTAAAATGACATGCTAGTTTCTATAAAGTATAATAATTCCAAACCAAAACATAGAGTAAACTTCTAAAGGTTAAAACAACAACCGGTTAAAATCAAAGATAACTATGAATGGTAGTAGTCTTTTCACTTTTCACTGAAGAGTTTAATGTCAAGGCCCGTTAATACATAAAACAGAGAGATATTATTTAAGTTTTTTAAATCTAATTCTGTGGTCAGTTAATGTTCGTCGAAACCATCTTAAACGAGCCTGTTAGATTTCCTAGGTAGGCTGGTGGCAGGTGCAAATACTATTCGGAAAAAGTGAAAATATTTTTTAAAGGAAACTGGTTTAGTAAACAAAACTTCTTTTAGAAGGCTTGGTGGTTGGTACAACTGAAAATTCCCATTATGTTTATTTATTTGTCTTTTTCATAACATTTCAATAACAAATATGACACCTAAGAGAAAATTAGTATGCCAAAGACAAATGTCTCATATTTTATTTGATGATTTTGTTTTATTTTTTATATAAGTGAAGCCAAATTTTCATGTTTTCCCAATTTCACTAGTTTATTTAATTATTCCTGCTACCAAATGCATGGAGTTTTAGTCAAGGCCTTCATATTTGGATTCGAGATTTTTTGTGGTGGAGAATCTCGAATCTCTTGAATACCATAGGATTCGAGGAATTGAGGATTTGAACGTCCCATCTCTAATGTTTTTATATATTATATTAAAAAATCATTGATAAATCTGCATATCTAAGCCTATTTTCACATACACTTTTTTTTAAACTGTACTTAGGAATATTGAATTGTGTCATAATTAATATCCCTGATACTATTATAGTATATTTAAAAACAAAGGGGTGCCAAACGGCTAGATTAACTTAACTATTAAACATTGAAAATAGGATAGAAGAGCAAGGCCTACATAGTTACCAGAAAACTGCAGGTCTCAAAGTTCACAGTTAAAAACACAACAAAACACATAATTATGAAATGTTCAGGGTACATTAGTCACCTTTTCAGTAAAGACTGCAAAGCTTTGCCTTCTGGCTCGCAGGATCAGAGGGAGCTGTCTGTCTGTCTGTCTGTCTGTCTGAAGGCTATAGTACATACCTGAACCAATAAAGCTACTAAATTATTAAAAATCAGACTTAGACTCAGACTAGTCTCAAGCCAATGTACACGGACCTGAAATGGATTGTATTTTGGCCGGCAGGAACTTTTTTTTATTTTTAAAAAAAACTGGCGCTTAATACACAAGAAGCAATACTGGCAGTAATATCTGCAATTATATTTGAATCAAAATCAATCACACCACATAAACATTAATTTTATCCAAACCATCATCTCTAAGCAGTAAGCTTCGACAACATTGGTCTATCAGCCTATTTTCATAAGAAAATAATAATTGATGTATTGGCAGGTCCCCAGAATATTACTTTAGCAAAATATCCCAATAATGGATTGTACAGGTGGTGTAATTATGGTACAAGTAGTATCCAGATCGTCCAGTTGGAGGCTGCTGCTGAAGGTAGAGGGCGTCATGGGAGTGAGAGAAGGTTGAACATAGTATTAATTAACGTGAACAAAGTTACAAAATATTCGTAAAATAAATCTTCACTGCTAAGAAAAAAAACGGCTCCTTGTGAATTTGAGTAAAAAGGTAGAAATAAGGCCTTAAATTTTTTTTTGTAATACAGGTGGACATTAAATTTTTTTATATGGTCATAAGCAAACAATATTAACTGCTGACCCCTGCCTTAACCCATGAAACTCCAAATCCAGGATTTTGTCCAGTATTCATTGAGAAAGGCACTTACTTGCGTGACCATTGGTAGTTCATCTCTGTGATCTGAGAGAACATCTGCGTCATTTGCGCCTTCTCTGATTCTGTCAGGACTCTGTCTGCTGTAGATGCGATGGTGGGGACGGAGGGGATTGATGTCAAAGGGTGGAGAAATGTTTTCTAGAACACAGTAATATGCCAGAGATTGTAAGACATACTTATCCACATCAGGACTAATAAGGGAGAGATACTTCACACCCCTCAAATCTCAAAGCAAAGTTAAGATTTGAGATTTTAAAAAAATATCTGATTGAATATTTTTAAATAAAGCTTTTTATTTCTCCACATATTGAGTTAGAATTTGTTTCAGAGCTGCTCTTTAGTATACAAGCTTAGCCCAATATGATACAAGCTTAAAAAACCAGACCCCATAAAACATATATAAAAGTATTGTTTGAGAATTTACAGGGTGGCTACAAAACTTGTACTATAAAATTTTATCAATTTTTCCATGTTTTAACTGTTTGTAGCCACCATGATTTAGTTACTATTTCTATTTTCTACATAGTAACTTAAGAATAAATGTGTGTAAAATAATTGAAAAAAAAAAGTGGCAAAGTTAATACCTATGTTTTGAGTCGGATAGAAACCACCATTTTACAATTAGGAATACTTATTTTACTTAAGAATTCTGAATCTCGAATTTGAATCTGAATTTTAGAAACAATTATGAGTGTAAGAGAAAATAGAAATAAAATAGAACAATAGAAAATAGAAAATAGTAACTAAATGTTGTTATTATTTTTTGTAATGAATTTATACATTCAGTTAAGGGGAATGGACCGTTGCTAAAAAATTGTAATTTGCTCTAATAACTTAAATTTTGGATATACATATTAGATGTAGGTTTATACTCCTCCCCAATACAGTTTTCCAACCTGATTTAAGCCTGTGTGTGGGAGCGGACCAATCAGTTGAGTAAAGGGAATCGAAGGGAGAGGTTTATGTCACTTTCTCTTCCATCATAGTTTTGTAGTCGTGCGTATGGTTGTTGGTAGACGAAGGGAAAGAAGGGGAACGGTTCTTTTACTTGTCTTTCGCCTGTCTCTTTGCATGACAATTTTCGATTACACCCGAGTTGAGCGTAATACATCATGGCTTCCACGATCAAATATTATAACACCCCAAAACTTAATTCACCATTTCTACAGAACTATTTTGAGTATCACCGTAATTTTGTCAGAATTATCTACGAAAGTCTTATAAGCCATTATGATCTTATTAACATTCCCATATTCTAAATGATTCGTTTTGAAAAAAATGTTTACATTAAAAAAAACTATAGAACAATTTTGATTGCAGACATCATGTAGCGTAAAAGCTTATTATGTCAAAAACAAAGTATTTAAGCCACCTTAATACCCCCATATCTGTTAATGTGAAATACTTTAAATCAATTTTAATTGCGCACTCTATTTGTTATTTTATCTTTCTTGTAAAATAGTGAATTGATATACAAAATGTTAAATATTTAATCTTATTCATTTGCGGGCGAATATAATGAGCAAGAATCAATCAGTCACTAATAGTTTATTTAAGCACTAACAATTAACATATTTTCTAAAGTAGCATACTTGATTAAAATAGCTAATATTTTTGTAATGAATTTTAAGTAATTTTCACTTAATGTATTTTACAGCTTTTAATAAGTTTTTTTTAAATAGCAACACTGATGTTATTGATTTTAAGAATATTTTTTAAGCTCAGCATATTCCTGATTATTTTTTAAAAATTTACATTGCAGGCTCTTTATATATTCAATCAAAGACTTCTTGGATTATTATATATTTTTAAAATAAAGCCAACAAAATTACAATCTTTGATTCTTTTGGAGTTCAATTATTACCGTCAAAACGTTCATGTTTGTTTATATTTGTAGTTCCCTATAACGCCGCCGATAGATGTCTTATGAATTTAGTCTTAAAAGCTTTTTCAAATAATAAACTGTTAGTCACGTTCCAGCCAAACGCTGTACCAGTCGTGCTACAAATTGTGTTAGCAATAGTTTATACATACTGTGTATTTCAATCACTACTCTGCACAACAGGTTATGGGACCAGATTACGTGAGTTATGCGATCGGAAAAGAAACAATACTTTGATTAAACGGAAAGTTCTAAATAAAAAAGGCGCAGAAGTCGAACGATTCGTTAGCCTAACAAAATGGCCCATGCGAACGCGACACATTCAACATGACACATGTGTGTACATCAATAGTCGAAGTAAACACCCAGTCTACGCTCATCTATGTTGATGACATCGTAATCGCTTCTAGAAAGGGAGCGAACATGATACATTAAAGGTGAACTGTCAAACAAATTTGATGTAAAGGACATTGGAGCTATAAATCATTGTTTAGGAATTAAAGTGAACCAATCCAAGGACAAAGTCACGTTATGTCAGAGTGGCTACATCAGGGATGTTTTACATAAATATGCAATCCCTTACAATTATAATAATTGTACAAGTGGCAGCATTAAGTCAATTATCGAGTCGAAGGTGTCTGCGTTATCTGATAGCTTGTTATCTTAATAAAATCACACATTTGTAGCCGACGATTTCCGCATGTCTATCATAGACTCAGCCTTAAAATATGAGTGAAGAATGAACCTGGGCACAGAACGATTCCTGGATAGCTCAATGGTTATATCATTGGTGTACTAAGAAGCCAAAGGTCCCGGGTTCAATTCCCGTGTCCAGGTGTCATTTTTTCAATTTTCAGAACATGATATTTCGATGGAGAATTCCTTACTAAATAGCATAAATAATAGCTTCAGCTATTTGATACTTTAGTATTGTTAAAGATATTAATGTGAATCCCCCTCACAGTATTTTGTTCTGTTGTCGCATTGGATATGTGAACCATTTCATTGGTAACTTGGTATTCGCCTTCACCCATCCGCAACAGAATAAATGTGCGGTTAAATGCACGAACAGGTTGCGTCTGCGTTGCCTTCATCTCACGGAATACACCACATATGTTGATCAGTAATACATTGTCCTGGAAACAACCAAATATGTTTTTGACATTAAAGGGAAGAAAATTTAACAAAATACAGAAATGGAAAAAAATCTTATTTCACTTTCACCTCTCATTCTATTTTTCAAATCAAAGGAGGGAAAAAAGATAATAGAACTGTTTTGTTCCAACACCACCCACAAAGTCAAAATTGCTTTTAGCAACTGGACACTTTTTATAATATTAATATCCTTGTTAAACTATGTTTTAGTATTAAGCAATTGTATTTTGATATTGGCTTTAAAATAAAAGATATACTTAGAAAAATCAGACCCTAATGGCTGGATTTTATAAACATTTACTCACCAGAAAAATGTAGGTGGAAAAGTTCATATTTAAAGCACAACAAACGTATCATAATAATTTTAGGGGCCCCAACCCATCAGTCCCTTTTTCATCAAAAGGGAGTAGAGTACTCATTGGACTGAGAAGAGGTTAATTTTCTCTGTTATAAAGTAACCTTTAACCATGACACTAAAATCAGGAAACTAGAAAAATTAGTTTCGGCACATGCCTCCACACATAACCTCAAATTTTTAGGATTGCTGCACACTCAAGGACTTAAAGGAATGGTGCATTGGAACTTTTAGAGAAAACCAGTTTTCTCTCTCAACATAATCAATTCTAGTTCTATTTTAAATGCAAATAGTTATTTTATCTCTATAAGTAAAACCTCATTTTATGCTGGTTGAGTACAAAAATAGGTCTGCTGTTCACAAGTTTTCTCCAGGTAATTATTTAGCTGCACCAAGACTAGCTACTGTATTTACCTGAATCCAAGATGACTACGAATCTAAAATGACCCCCAGTTTTTCAGTGGTTATGGATAGATTTTTAAAAAGTAGTATTTATTTTATCATGAATGAGGAAAATAATAATTATGGTAGACTTATTTTGTAATGCTAACAAATTATTTTTTATTTACAAAACAAAACAACTCTGTTGACTTAAAATCTAATTAGGGTTGCAGAATCACTAAGGAATTTCTTTTTTGTCACAAATATTGCTTTTGCATAAGAAGGTTAACTTTGAAAAAGTTTCATAAAAACAATGAGAAATTAATTTTTCTAGGGGTCATCTTAAAATCGCAGACTAAGTATTAGGCCTACATCAGAAGGTAGTACTTTACATTTTTATTTAATATAAATACAATAGTGCAGGGCTGCCTTTTTTTCAGATTTTATCAATTTTTGTGGATTTTAAAGGTATAGCACAGATCACAGGATATTTGGTTATTTTCACAGATTTTTAAGCTATTTTTTTGGGTTATCAGTTTTTGATCTGTGTTATACCTTTAAAATCCGCGAAAATGGATCAGATCTGTAAAAAAGGCAGCCTTGCACTATTGTATTTATATTAAATAAAGATGTAAAATGTTACCGTTTGATGTAGGCCTAACCCAATCCTTAGTCTGCGATTTTAAGACCCCCCCTTAGATTTTGAAGCTACAAATTTGGGGGAAAACCTTGTCTTGGATTCAGATAAATACGGTACATGTCCGGGCTATCCACATGTAGCTATACAAGTGGGGTAGGAATGAGCAAGATAGGTTTAGAGGGAATATAGACAAAAGGAGAACCTCAAAAGATTTTTATTTACTATATTCTTCACTCCCCTAAGGTGGCAACTAACTTGCTGTTAAATCTCAAACCTCCTGATAAAAATGTCATATGGCATCGAAATATTCAAGTGTCTGTTTATTTTATTTATTTGAAGTATTTAACATGCACTTTCTGAACTGACTGATTATATCATCACACGAGAATATCTATGAGCGAGAGGAGAAAGGACCTACCAATTTTGCCTGGAAAGGTATTTTCACATATCTTTCGTGGTTCTTTAACATGCCAGAATCTACATGGGATCAACGGCTTTACTCCACTCCAAAGGAAGTTGTGCTACGGATTTGTATCACTCAAAGTCGATCCTGGCTGAGTTTGTACCCATAAACATTGGGTCCAGAGGCAAGCACTTTAGCCCAAGACCTTCGAGGTTGACAGCATTACAATCAATTCCCCATTAAAAAAGACCTTAATTTTAAAAAATATATATATTTGCTTATAGTTGGTGTTTAGAACAGATTAATTTGACATTGATAGGAAGATTTATGCAAAATTGTTATGCAACTTATTAGGGGTGGGGATAAGACATATTACTCCAAGAGCACCAAGGTCAACTTGAAGTGTTTGTTCTGAGTTTGTGGATTTTTTTAATCTGTTAATTTTTTTTTACAAATATCTCATCTTTATTAAAAGACATATAAGGCTCTTTATTTCATGAATTGTATTATTTGGAAGTGGTGTTGACTATATTCTTACCGACTGAAAGGGAACATCCACAGTGAAGGAGTATACATCATGCTGCGTCGGAGGAAGTTTACAGAGAGCCTCCAGGATTCTGTCCTGACCATGCTGGAGTAGGTTGTAGCTCTTGGTATAGTCTGACAGTTTCCTTAAATTGCGGCTCTCCGTCATGTATTCCTGCAACCTGCATAACATGACTAATTTGAGGAAAATAAAACATAAACAAAATTAGATATTAATATTCCAGTTATGCTACATGTTCCATTAGGATAACTATACTATACACGGTACCTGGCTGTGGAAGAAGTAGTTTGTCCCGGGAGGTATGTTGCAGTAAGTGAATAGAGTGCATCCCGGTGGTACAGACCTTGCATCTTCTTGCGAATGTCGCCATCATATAGACTGAAGTAGTGCTGTATGAAGTCGTTGACCAGTTCATTTTGGCTTGGCCTAACCATGTAGTTACGATGGTTTCGCCGGAAACCAATAGGCCCAATAACCACACCATCCTACAGGTGGCAAACATACATAAAGGAGTGAATACATATCTTATTATAAAATAATTAGAGCAGAGAAATATGAAGAAAGAACATGTTTTAAGATTTACAAAGCAAAAATAGTGCTTATGGCGGACTAATGTGTCATCAACTCATCGCCAAAAGTCTTGTATTATCTGTGGTGTATACACTGGCCTCTTTTAGGTGTGATCTTTGAAAATGAGTTTTTATTGTACAGAGCCTAATGCTTGTAATAATTTAGTAATACAATTGATCTTTTAATTGGTGAATATTATAGTACTTCCTGGATCTTACAAGATGTCATAAGTGGGATCCGAACCCACACTCTCATAATGAGACCTAGACTACACATGCACTTTGATGTACGGCTGCCATATAGTGATAAACAAAACAAACATGAAACAACCCATAGGCAAATTCAGATATTTACACAAATTTTAATAAAAATCTAGATCCTTTAGAATTGTTTGAATATTTCATTACAGATGATTTGGTACAGATCATTGCCAATCAAACAAACTTGTAAGCTTTTAAGCTGAGCAGTCAATTTCCATCAAACAAGACAAAGGGTTGTTAAAATGTCTAGGTAGGTGCCATGAGTGGGAGGAGACAAATGCTTTTTTATATAAATCCATTACTGTTTCCAGCCTGTGGTCTGGGTCAGTTTTTTATTCAAGCCATGTGTTTTCCACTAGCGGCTTGCTAGGCTTGTTGTAGCTCCATATGTCTTAAGCTTGATTCACACATTGTATGTTGACACATGATGCATTGCAACGCTAACTTAAGACAACTGATTATTAACATATTTTATTTTCTAGTATATAAACATATAATATTTTGGATCATTCTCTCAATGGATGTTTTCAAATTATAATGCTGTGTCGTGACACAATCCTATGCATCGATACACATGCTTTATATTAATGGGTTATTTCAAATCTTCTCACAAAGGTCAAAAAAAATGTCTGCTAGCTTCTGGCTATAGAGTGCATGCATTGTCAAATGCGCATGCGTACTGATTTGAGATGGTTGGATCTGAGATTTGATTGGTTCTCCTGTGCTGAACATCTCAGGCAGAACTGACAAAGTAGAGATGAGTTGCACTTTAGAGGAACAGCTCGCGACGATTAGGTGGAAATCTTGTGATTGGCTTAGAGCTCGTAAATACACAGTAAAACACACTGGACTAAGACAGCGTAGCGTGGCTATGGATTGATCATGGTCACTTATATTCTGTTGTTGCCTGTTTCTTGATTTAAAAAAAAAGTTTAGACTTGGATTATGTAGTTGCCTGTTCAAACTTGTGTCTTTATTCTTGGTAAATTTAATTATATAATTATTGAATTAAATTATTTGCTATTATTGTTTATGTAGAAATTAATGAATGGTGTGAGTAGGCCTGCTTGGAAGGAAGGGAGAGAAGGTTATCTAAGGTTGAGACCAGGGGGGTGCCTGGATTTGGTAATATATTGGTGAGAAAGTTCCCACCTACAAAGCTGGGAAGAAGTGAAACTATTGGAAAGGGCTTGTATAGTTCTAGTACTATAGCACGAGTCAAAATCTGAATTATGTATTTGGGCATGAAGTGCTACTGGTTTGTCAGGGTTGTTGTGGTTGATATGGGAACGGTGAATTGTTGTTTAAGTGTTCTTGTTGTGAGGCCAATGTATCCAGCAATGCAATAGTTTCATCGTAGCTGGAATATAAGATTTTCTGTGGAGAAGTCATAGGGTCGTATGCAAGAACTTGATTAAGCGGATTCTTTGTGGACACTAGGTTGGATTTGCTTGTGTCATTATAGGTTAGAAGTTGGAGCAATAGTGTGCTCGGGACCACACTATTGGTCCACTAAGCATTCACTATATATTCTTACATACCACCCATAGTGGCCTTTCGTGGGGTATTCTAATTGTGTGGGTCTGCTGTTGAATGTGGTGGAAGATTGGTGAATTTTGCAGGTACTGCATCTCGGTTTATTGCAAGGGTAGGAACCTTTGGTCTGATGTTGTTTGTGGCTGTGTCGGTCAATTTAGGGTGAACCGGAATGTTCCGGAGATTAGGGGGTGTTTGAAAGTTATTCTTGGAGCACTGTTGAGAAGATTTTATGTGAGAGGTGATTAGGTTAGGATATTGTAGCCTGTGTTTAGTATATATCTGAGTTTGTCTAGTTCTTCATAATCCTGGATGGTGAGTGTTAGAAGGTTATATTTTGATAGGCTCTTGATTGGCTAGGGCTATGTTTATTAGACTGTTGACTGTGTATTTAAGGTATCGTCCGGCTGTGAAAGCCTTGCATAGCTGTTGACATTGCTTGCTAAGGTCTTCTTCCTCAGAACATATACGTTTGTCTCTGGTAGCTAGGCTATAGGGTACAGAGTATTTAACATGAAGAGGATAGTTGCTTTAGAAAAGAAGGTATTGCCTGTTTAGGAACTGTAATAAATTAGTTTCAAAATTTATCCAAATCATGAAGACGTAAACAATAAATCTCATTCAGCAAAGCTGTTGAAAGGGTTTGTATTGGAAAAATTTTGTCTCAAGTTTAGCCATGAAGAGGTTAGCGTAGGAGGGGGCTATATACGTAACCATTGCCGTCCCTCGGATCTTAAGGTTGTGTCTGTTCAGGGAGCAGCAATTGTTCTTTTCAAGTAAGAGGCGAGCAGATACTACTATAAAGATTGTAAGCAGCTTGGAATTGGGTGGTCGTCTGTCCATAAAATGTTCCATATCATAAAATCCTTGGGTGTGGGGTATTTTAGTGTAAAGCGAATTGGCAACTATGGGGACCAAGTATGCCTCGTTAGAAATTTTGTTTTTAATGTCTTGGAAGTGGTTTGTGTCCTTTATGTGTGAGGGAAGTTGTTGGACCAGGGGTCGAAGAGGAGAATCGTATGGTTGATTGGTTGGTGACTTTGGTGTGGACTGTGGTGTTTATATTACCCTCATGGAGGTTTAGTTCCAGATCCAAGAATATGGGATGGTGTTATGAAATGTTCCAGGGGAATCTGAAGGTGGAAATGGTTATTCAACCTGTTTAGGAACTGTAATAAATTAGTTTCAAAATTTGTCCAAATCATGAAGATGTAAACAATAAATCTCATTCAGCCAAGCTGTTGAAAGGGTTTGTATTGCAAAAAGTTTGTCTCAAGTTTACCCATGAAGAGGTTAGCGTAGGAGGGGGCTATATACATAACCATTGCCGTCCCTCGGCTCTTAAGGTTGTGTCTGTTCAGGGAGCGGAAATTGTTCTTTCCAAGTAAGAGGCGAGCAGATACTACTATAAAGATTGTGAACAGCTTGGAATTGGGTGGTCGTTTGTCCATAAAATGTTCCATATCATAAAATCCTTGGGTGTGGGGTATTTTAGTGTAAAGCGAAATGGCAACTATGATGACCAAGTATGCATCGTTAGAAATTTTGTTTTTTAATGTCTTAGAAGTGGTTTGTGTCCTTTATGTGTGAGGGAAGTTGTTGGACCAGGGGTCGAAGAGGAGAATCGACCAGTGCTGAAATATGTTCGGTAGGGGCCCCACAGCCAGCAACAATGGGGCACATGTCCATGTACTTGTTAAAAGTTCTTGATGAGACTTGTGTTCTTTTGTAGGGTCATTGGTCCAGTTTATTGTAAGGATTCTAAGCTGCAAGTTGTCGTCATGTTTCTGTAATATAGGTGGATTTATTAAGGATCACTGTGGTGGATCCTTTGTCAGAAGGGAGGATCTTTTTTTTTCAGTTATTTTTAAGCCTTTATAGGGCCTCTTTCTCATCAATATTGAGGTTTTGGTATGTAGTTAGGGATTTAGGAAATGATTGCTTCATCACATTGGCCAAGACATAAGCAATAAATTGTTCAAGTGGGTGGTCTGAAGGTAATGGAGGGGGGTCTAAGTTGGAGGGTGGAAAACTTCTGTAACGACAGAATTTAAGTGACTACTATCAACCTATAGCCAGCCCATAGTCCAGTCTGTGTTTTACTCTCTAATGCTGAGTAAAGGGATTAATGTACTCCGAAAATTACATAATTATGTTTTTTGTTATGTTTTAGCTGTGAACTTTGTAAATATAAAGTTAAGAAAGATTTTGTTTAATTAACATATAATAAATAAATAAAATAAAGTTTATTAAACTAAATCTTTCCTAATTTTATAAGAAGTGGTTTGTTTGAAGGGGAAACCATTACCTCTTTGTCCATCAACAGCTTTGTAAGGTATAAACCGTGTTCCTGTGCATCCTGTATTATTTTTGTTCTTTTATTTGTGTCTATAATTTTTTCCCCCATTATCAACTCAATAGTTACCTAATGATATTATAAGATTATTTCTAATCAAAAAGCTACTTTATAAATGGTGTTATGCAGTAAGGTTGAAGTGAGATTGTTACTTTAACATACATACCACATTTTTCACTGTCTTGATACGAATCCTTATTTCACTGCAACAAAAGAATCACAATTACAGCCTATTCAAATAAAATATTTAATTATTTTATGTTAATCTATTTTTATTTATATGAGGTATCTAACGTGTCATTTATGAACAAACTAATTATATTAGCATATGAAATTTCTATGAGCAAGCTAAAGGGTCTACCAATTTTACTAGAATATTTTCATATACCTTCGAGGGTTCTTTTACATGTCACAATCGACATGGTGGTAACAGCTTTACTTCCCCCCTCCATAGAAAGTTGTGCTACAAATTTTTATTGCTCAAGAAAAATCTGTCAGCCCCGACGGGTTTGAACCCACGAACATCTGGTTCTGAGGCGAGTGTAATCTATCCCAAGACCAAGGAGGTCGACTAGTGTTAATCATCATTGAAATTTTCAAAGCTTTGAACTATAATGGCAATACATTACATATTACAGTATGTAGACTTACTTTACGTATGAATTTTCAGAGCCATACTTAGCACAGACAGGGTTCCTGTCCAGCCAAAGAGATACCAAGGCCACTCTCTGAAGACTGGTCAGCTGGTCAATATCAGATATCTAAGAGATTAAACACAATCGGAAATGTGAATAAGAAATTGTCAAATAAGATGCATATATGTTACCTACAAGTTCATAGATATACTTTTATCATCAATGATTATTAGACCTGTTATGGAGAAGAGAAGTGCCCCTTTAAGTGTAAGGAAGTGTTGTACTTTATATCCATTGTCACATATTCAGTAGAAACATGGACATTGAATGTATGAGAGACTAGGAAAGTGGAGGCCATGGGAATTAAGTCTGTGAGGGGCATGTTAGCTGTCATGAGGAGAAACAAGATTAGGAATAAATTTATCCAGGAAAGAGTCGGGGTACAGGTAGTACATGAAATAGTAGAGGAAGCAAGACTGAGATGGTATGGGCATGTAATGAGGATGGAAAAAGAGAGGATAGCAAAGTAAATATTGTAAAGGAAGTATGTAGGATAAATACCGCAAGGGAGGCCCAGAAAGAGATGTGAGGAGCAGATAACAGAAAGTGAGAAGAGAAGAATGGAAGAAATTAAAGGAGGAAGAGCGGTGGAAGGATAGAGGAAGATGGAGGCATTTTACTAAACTGACCCAGCCACAGGCTGGAAACAGTTGACGATGATGATGATGATGATTATGATTATGAACCAAACAAGAAAAAGTTTGATAGGGTTTTGACCCTTGTAAATCCTACAAATTTGCCTAAAGCATGTTTATTAGGGTGGAGAGCGATCTCACATGTTAAAAAGAAAAATTCTTTAAATCAAAATGGGGCAGTGTGGGAAAGTTGCTCTATCAAATCAACATCCTAAATATAAAATATATTTTTGAAAAATACTAATATTTAATACTGCCCAGCACCATTAAACATTTTAAGAAAATATACAAATATTTTATTTTTCCCCAATTTTTTTCATATTTCAAAATATCAAAATATTATTAATATCAATTTAAATGAATCAATTTTCTACATGTATCACTAAAAAATTAAAATTTACTATTATTTAGTATTTTCTTAAGGTTTGAATCCCTTAAATTTTATCTAAGTTAGATACCCGTTAAGTGTTTTCTAGGATTAATTCCACTTAAATGTTATGTACCCCTTACACCTTAAATGTTTTCTAAGATTGATACCCCTTGAATGTTATCTAACTTAGACACCCCTTAAATGTTGTCAAGAATTGTTACCTCTTAAATGGTATCTAAGTTAAATACCCCTTAAATTTTTCTATAATTGATACCCCTTAAATGTTATCTAAGTTAGATGCCCCTTAAATGTTTTCTGTCTACAAAATAACAGTCACTGCTAGAACACAAAGTGTGCATTGTTTGCCACCTGAAACTTTTCAGAAAATTCCCAATCCCACCCGACTTATGTCAATGAATAAATTCTCGAACTTTTCCTGGGTGTTCGAGGTCCTGTTCTCATTTAGCAACCACAACAGCTATCAACTGTAAATGTGTATTGAAGCTTGTTATAAAATTTGACATTTAAATATCTCATTTTTCAATTTCAGGTGGCAAAGCAAACCTACCCAAACAAGTGAGAAAAGGCTTATATTACCTGGTTATAACGAAGATCCAAAATTCGCAGAGGGCTGTTGGAGAACAGGTCTAGCGACTTAATGTCCTCAATGTCGTTGTGCGACAGATTCAGCTCCAAGATGTTTGATAAGGCCTTCTTCGCCAAGGCAAGAATGTAGTAGAGTGTTTTGGGTTGAGACAATGGGCAGTACACAATCTTCGCAAGTTCTGAAAACAAAAATGGGAAATTAATATTTTTAGCATCTGGCTTTCCTTTTGGGTGGCTTAAACTATCTAACCTGGTGGTCTGCAACATTTCAAACATGAAACTTAAATTCCATTCATACAGGTGATAATTTCACACTTAATTACTTAAGTAATAAACTTGAAATGAAGCAATGATGTCAAATATAATGAAATAACTTTAGTAATTACTGTGAAAACTATGACAAGTATTTATACACTCATTGTTTTCATCTTTATTTTCAGAATAGTAATGATTGATACCCCTTGAATGTTATCTAACTTAGACACCCCTTAAATGTTGTCAAGAATTGTTACCTCTTAAATGGTATCTAAGTTAAATACCCCTTAAATTTTTCTATAATTGATACCCCTTAAATGTTATCTAAGTTAGATGCCCCTTAAATGTTTTCTGTCTACAAAATAACAGTCACTGCTAGAACACAAAGTGTGCATTGTTTGCCACCTGAAACTTTTCAGAAAATTCCCAATCCCACCCGACTTATGTCAATGAATAAATTCTCGAACTTTTCCTGGGTGTTCGAGGTCCTGTTCTCATTTAGCAACCACAACAGCTATCAACTGTAAATGTGTATTGAAGCTTGTTATAAAATTTGACATTTAAATATCTCATTTTTCAATTTCAGGTGGCAAAGCAAACCTACCCAAACAAGTGAGAAAAGGCTTATATTACCTGGTTATAACGAAGATCCAAAATTCGCAGAGGGCTGTTGGAGAACAGGTCTAGCGACTTAATGTCCTCAATGTCGTTGTGCGACAGATTCAGCTCCAAGATGTTTGATAAGGCCTTCTTCGCCAAGGCAAGAATGTAGTAGAGTGTTTTGGGTTGAGACAATGGGCAGTACACAATCTTCGCAAGTTCTGAAAACAAAAATGGGAAATTAATATTTTTAGCATCTGGCTTTCCTTTTGGGTGGCTTAAACTATCTAACCTGGTGGTCTGCAACATTTCAAACATGAAACTTAAATTCCATTCATACAGGTGATAATTTCACACTTAATTACTTAAGTAATAAACTTGAAATGAAGCAATGATGTCAAATATAATGAAATAACTTTAGTAATTACTGTGAAAACTATGACAAGTATTTATACACTCATTGTTTTCATCTTTATTTTCAGAATAGTAAGCTATTGTTGACAGCAAAAATAAGATTCTTTTCAGAAAAGTTCGTGTGTTGAAACTATATGTATACTTTTAAATAATCTTTCATGTCTTTTAAATTATTATATAAATTTGACTAAACCCACTTTTATGAAATCTTTCTTCAAAATCTTGGAGTTTTTTTTTATGTTTGTTTGAGAGACAGTAAAATAACTGTTCAGTTGGTAACGTTAGACTAGTAGTATATCTTATATGCCTGTATTTATACTTGTTAAAAAAAACACAATCTGCAGTGTTACCAAACTATGTATATGTTTTCATGATTACTACTTGTTTACTCTAATAGTCACCATGATATTTGTCCTTCACAAGGTGATAGTTTACTTGTATTCAATTAAGTAAATATTTCCTGTGTGTATCTGGTATTATCTATCTTTTATAACACATGTATAGGCTGAATTTGGTAGGAAGAAAAGTATATCGTAGTTTATTAAAGTTCCTAAAACAATTTTAACATATTCATATATCAAGTCATGCTCCCTGCAGCTGTCACTTTGATAGCTATTATCAATACCTATAAAATAACACAAATAATACTACTATATTAAAATGTTATCAATGTTAGCACCCAAAGAAATATGTTTGAATTCTCTAAACTGTTCTTCCAACCAAAATCAGGCTATAGTAGAGCATAAAACTAAGGCTCCCATTTCTTAAAGGACATTTGAAAACTGTGCAATAACCCAGTAGTAATTGCCAAATCCATACTAGTACTCACGTGGATCTGAATGAAATTCTGACAGGTCAAGTGACCTATTCAATGGTTCAAACCGCCTTTGCAATGTCTTGGAGAAGTTATCCTGCATGTTCAGCTTGACAGAGTTGACTGGAGTGAAACCAAGCACTATCTGTAGAGTTATCTGCCAAAAGATTTTGTTTACAATTATATGTGGGCTTGTTTTAACTTAAATCACTTACTTAACCTATGAGTTTAATAAATTATTGGAGCAATGTAAAGTTTGGCCTTGTATTAATGTCCTGCACTAGAATTTCTAGCAAGTAGGTCCAGACGTTACCTGAACTTCATGAAACAAGTCACATTAGGGAGTCCAGACACTATATTTTTTAATTACCTGACTTTTCCAAATTTCCCAGAGCAAATTTTTTTTAGAGACTCTATAAAGATATTAATGATATTATAAAGATTATTTTATTAAGGTCGCAATTTAAAGTACTAATGTTTTTAGATATATAAACATTCTAAAATGATGTCCCTTTATGGATGATTTAAGGCTAAAGCAATAAAATCTAAGTTAGATTTAAGTGGGATCATATTGAGTCATAAAAAGATCGACTTAGCGAGTACAGTTTAAAATTGTTGTAAGACATATTCTTTTTTTAGTTTATTCTTTATATGAAGTAGTAATCGAATTCTTGGGCATGTGTATAACCATGACTCAACTTTGGTTAGAAACATATGATAGAGGAGTGTAAATACGGCGTAAAAATAGTATGTTGACTTTGAGAGTGAGATTAGTATGCTCAACTGTGTGAAAAGAGATTTGCAGTGTGTATTAACTGGAAGAAAAATGTTATTTCAACTATTGAAAATAAAAGTTGCAGATTTTTTTTTTAATAAACATCTAAGAATTTTAGAAATTTGAAAAAAAATTCCTTGACTTTTCCATGATTTTACCTTGACCAAACCAATTCCCTGACATTTACAGATTTTATTGGTGCAGACATGCAATAACTAAATAAATTACCTTGTTGTATACATTTAGGTCATGAGTTATTCAATTGTTGACTACATCTTACTCGACAGTTGAAATTGCACCTTGGGCATAATCTGTGGGCTAAGGATTAATTTAATGTATGTCTTGACATATTCTAAGGAAATGTGGTCTAAATCCCAGTTGATACAGATTTAGTCTTACGATGGTGAGTACTAAACCACAAGGGCTTTCAAACATAATATAAGTGTGCTAATAATCCCACTTATGTTAGACCCCTGTAGAGTAATATTAATAGTTATATTATGAACATACTCTATAACACTCGCTTAAAAGCAAAACATGATTGCTGTGGATTGTTAAAACAGTCTTACTGTAGAAGAGCGTCAACTATCCAACTTACAAGTTCTCCCTGTGGGTCAGCCACCAGCAGCATCGAATAGCATAGCTTCTCTATAGCCCCGCTACAGTTCCGAGCTAGAAAGAATGTGTTGTTGCCTTCCTGCTGATACTGAACACAAAGAAGAGGATCAGCACAAAAAAAATTACCAATTTATAGGGTTAAGGTTTTAATGTTAATTTTCAGAGAACATAAAATTATGATTCAGGCTTTTATGCAAGAACGAGTCTGAACAAAACAAGAGTTGGAGCAAAGTAGAAGCTGAATGATTTTCAGCAAAGTAGAAAGCAAATTCAACTCATGTTCAACTCAACTACATCTTTTGTTTTTCTCAGCCTCATTCTTGCATATGGTCCTTAGATTTAACTTAAATAAATTAAACAGAAATAAACCAAATTAACTATCTAACAAAAATGTACACAATTTGGTTATATCATGAATGTAAGAGGTCTTATTTAGAATAGAACATAGTGAATATTTAATTAAAGAGTTAAAAGACAAATATGGTTTATCATGTTTATATAAAACTTCTTCAGTTCTTTTAAGACTTGAATAAAAACATATTGTGAAGAGGTCTTTTAAAGATAGAATGTTTAGTTAAAAAATGTTGTCTTTTTTTCAGCACCACGTTTTACAGCCCAGTCAGATTATATACATTTACATTAGTGTTTTAGGGGTGATGAAGGTTTAATTTAGAAGTGTACACACATTTGCATGTAGGGAGAAAGGCAGGCCGTTCAGGAAACACCAGCTCCAGTACAACCAACCAAGATTCGAAACCTGATCTTGTCATCGGCAATCCAGTCTATTGCAAGAGTGACACCTTAGACCACCGTTTTTCAACTCGAGGGTGCGATATATTGGTGTATCGTGATAGGTCAGAAGGTGTGGCGCGTGAGTTGGGGGTATAGGGAGGGAGGAGAAAATAAAAAGAAGCAAGAAATAATTTTGAACAATAAAATAAATATTTAAAACCCATGAGTAACATTTTTTTTAATAGCAAAATCATTTTATGAAGTAATAAAATCTCTTCTTTTAGCACCTTGTTCAGTGTGCCGCAAAATTAAAACGGTTGAAAATCACTCTGCTTTTAACCACTGAAGTGTATCTTCAGAAATTTGTTTCATAGTTTAATTTGAAATAAGTAAGAACATGATATTTTAAGCTTGATTCTACAAAATGTTAATCCCTCCATGTGCATTATCATTAGATCAACAATCTTGTGATTGTTTTGCTGCAGTTCTCCATTTTTGTCTAACCTGGTCCAATTTTTTTTTTACATCTTTGTAACTTATTCTGCCTACATTGTTCACTATTTGATTCATGTACTCCTATCTTGGTCTACCTCTTGAATTTTTCCCTTCCACATTTCATTCTATAATTATCTTCATCAAACTATCATGTCTCGGTAGAGAAGTCCCCTTGAAGTGTAAGGGATACTTTGTACCCACTGTCACATATGCAGCAGAAAACACAAACAGTGAATGTAAGAAAGACTAGGAAAGTGGAGGCCATGGGAATGAAGTTTGTGAAAAGAAAAAGGATAAGGAATGAAGTTATCCAGGAGAGAGTGGAGAGTACAGGTAGTAAGCAGGCCTGCACGAGATAGTAGAGGAAGCGAGAATGAGATAGTATGAACATCTAATGAGGTTGGAAAAAGTAGAGAATACCAAAGAACAAAAAGACCGCAAGGGAGGCTAAGAAAGAAAAAATATTTTAAACAGTGCTATGAAATAGTATTTTAACATATAAAAAGATGTTTTAAACGTATTAAAAGATGTTTTACCCATAATAAAAGATGTTTTAAATGTATTAAGAGATGTTTTAACCATATTAAAAGATGTTTTAAAAGTATAAAAAGATGTTTAAACATATAAAAAGATGTTTAAAATGTATAAAAAGAAGTTTTGAACATATAAAAACCATGTTTCAAACAAAAATAATTTTGAAACAATTTAAGATGGCATTGTAAAGGTGCGTTTAAACTTATGCCTCCTTTCATGCAACATTATATGTGCAGAAGCATGCCTCTTTAGGTGCGACTTGCCTCTTGCCACTTGCATCTTGCCTTATACAACCCGACCTGTTTACACTTTTGCAGCTTTTTCCATGTCTTAGAGATGTCATCGCAGGAAGTACTTGCTACAGGCGCCGCTGCAGCTATCGTCATTTTACGACGTCAAAAGAAATGAAGGTGTCGTGAGTTCTGGCTGAGTCAGTTTCTAGAATTACTTTCATAAGTGCAGAAATACTATCATAAGTGCGCGAATTAGAGAGAATTAAAAATTATTATTATTATCATCATCATAATTATTAGCACCACGTTTTACTACCCGTTCGGATTATACACACTTACGCTAATGTGTAATGGTAGGGTGATTGTGAGATTAAATGGGGGACCTACAGTTTAACGTGGAATCTGAACCCCGATGGAGGCCTGGCTTTCCATACATTCACAATTTGTGATTAATACACGTCTTGTCAGAGGTGAAGGAAGGGTTTGGCAATCAGATAAATCCATGCCGGGACCAGGGAGATTGTTTAAGAACTTCACAAAAATGTCCCCAAGGGATTTTGATATTTTGCTGAGTATGGTTGAACCACATATTTCAAAACAAGTTACCACATTTAGGGATGCCATACCAGCAAGTACATGATTATCGGTCACTCTTCGTTTTTTGACAAAAGATTACAGCTTGATGACAGCTTGAAGATAGTTTGATGTACCAGTTTAAAATATCGGTGTCATCGATTTCAGTCATAATTCCAGAAGTATGCGTGGCCATCATCAAGGCACTCCGTGATTATATGCAGGCGGGTTTAAAAAAAGTTGCAATGGCTATAGTACAAAATACCTTTTAACAGTTCTCTAGTGACTGTGAGGCAAGAGTGTTGCAACATGCTCCCCAAATATTTGGAGAGCACTTGCGCCTACCTGCGGCTACGCACACAGCTACATTTGGGGCATGTTGCTTGAAAAGGGTATAGCCTAAACGCACCTTAAGCCATGTAGTATAATGTATGCCTATGCTTATGAATTAAATATAACAAATAGGAAAATTTGGTTACATGCAGGAGATTTTGTTTGCCTGCATCCTACTTCAGACAGCCTGCACCTTACTGCAGGCAGTCTGTTACAAGAAGCACAGGGTTTATTTTACAGTTTCTAGGTTACATTTGATTGGAAGTGTATTCTGTATTTGTTTTGTTTGATGTATGAAAACAAAAAGTGTTTTAAAAAAAGGAAGGTTCAGTTAATTGTAATTATGAGTTCAACAGGCAGAAGGAAGGCCCCAGTATGACAAGATTTTGTGGAAATCAGAAGTTATATAGTCGGATTCAAGAAGATATGTGTTTCAGGGTCATTTCAGTGTTGCCTATTGTTACATCGTGTGGGAGACTGTTGTTCTCACTCTGATTAGCTGACAACATTGAGTTATGAATGTAAGCATGAGGGGAGAGGGGTTTTCATCCCTTGTATGACCTTGTAACACACTAACAAATGACAACAAGTATAATGGTAAAACTATAAGGGCAAAATGTTAGGTGTGTAAAGAAGGCATGGTTGGACTAGAAGCAAGGATGAAACAGCATAAAGAGTCCAAATGTTCTCATAGAAACAGTGCAATATAATTTGAAGATGATACTGGCTTAATCATGGAGTATGAAGATCAAAGTGAAAGTTCTCAGAGTTCTGTAATGTCTACCTGATTAAAAGTTGACATCTACAACTAACACAAGCCATGAAAAACGTAAAGTGTCCAGTCCAGGTCTCCTGGAAACGAGCATATATAAGTGTCCAGCAACCTATGCAGGCAAGTAGAACTGAACGTGTGGATGAAAATTTTTAACACAAAATGTAAACCTAATTTTGCATTCGACTGTACATAATAACAGAAAATGAAACTTTAAAAAATTGCAAAAACTTCATTAACGAAAGTGGTGACATCTACTTCTAACAAAAATAATAACTTATTGTTATTTGGGAGCAGATATTCAGTGTTTACTTTTGAGGCAAAGTGGGAGGATGCATTGCTGTGTGTGGTAGTTTTGTGTTATTTTTTATTAATTCGTTTCACATTATCTGAGGTTTTTTAATCTGGACCAATTTATGTCCCTTACCAACCTGGATAATCAAGAGTCTAGTAGTACTTTTAATTTAGAAACATTCAAAAACAACTTATTTGCATTTTTTTTAAACCTTTTTTTAACACTCAATGCATGTATAATTAAGTGGAAAAGGAACATTTTTTTTTATCATTATCTCTTATTACCTGTTCAGGTTATACGCATATATGATAATTACTCTAATATGGAAGGCAAAAGAAAGGAAGTATTTTAGAGGTAGCCTGCCTGCATTTGTGTGGAAGTAGAGTTGATAACCATTTAGGAAAAACCACTCTCAGTAGAGCCGATCAGAATTCGAGCCCCAATCTCCCCATCTTAAGCAGGTCAGTCCAACACGAGAGTGACTCCTTAGACCATTCGATCACTGAAGCAGGTAATGTGAACAATGGATTGAGCTTTCAGAATCAAATGAATTCATCAAACTGGGGGAAGCAAGATTAAATTGTTTGCCCGTGTGTGTTAGCAACACGGAAATAATTTTTGCCAGCTTTCAACATTTAATAGGGTGATATACAAGGTATTAGTTTGATTGGGGGGAAGGGAGGGAGAAGGTGGTGGGAATTCATGCTTCAAATTGAATAAATAAATCCGTAGAATAGTAAGTAAGCAAAGGCTTGTTTGATTCAAATAATTACTTTACCAGTTAAGTCAATGAAACAATATATTTCAGAACTGAACAATTTTCTGGAAAAATAAGTGATTTTTTTAAAGCCTGGAAATGGTTCGACTTTATCAATGATTATAAATATGGTCGAGTGACATAACTTAAACATTAATTATTACCAGAACAGGTATCAAGTTGTTTGGAGTGGAGGCAGTCATAATTAACCTCATAACATGCTGGCCATCTTTCATTGCGCCATCCAGCACCTATATGAACAATAATTTTTTAAAAAAAATTGTATTTCCATTTTTTTTAAATTGCGTCCTTTCAATTAGGCCCTAAATATTAATTACCTAAAAACATAATTTTAACATAAAAAAAATAATCTCAGTAGAGCCTCTAGGCATATTAAATATATAGCCTACTAGTATATTCAAAAAGTTGCAAACAGGCCAATCAGAATTTGGACACAATATTCACCTAATGGTAGACACTTTGATGTGGTATTACAGCTGTCTCAAACAAAAATAAAATTTGTATGAAGTAAACCTAGTGAATAAGTGGAAAAATAAAAAGGTAGAGATATTAGATGCCATTTACATGATACTAAAAATATGGTAAGGGAAAAAAATCACTGAGTTAAGTAGGCCTCAAGCAGGGCCCAACTTGTAACAGTACACCGTAATTTAACCGCGACGTGACGACATTAAGTTACGATGTACTGTTACAAGTGTGGACCCCACTTAGTGATTAAAAATGGAAAACATTGCATGCACAATTACTAAAAATGCATATGTGAGAACAGGAAGTAACAAGGACCATTTGGGTTAAATTTAAAGGAGCTATTTATTCTTTATGTATAAACAAAAACTGCATGTTTGAACAGACATCTACAGATCCAAAAAATGAACTTAACTTCACACTATTGTTTAACGTTAACTTATTTTCAGAAGAAATATTTGAATGTTTTGTGACGGGTCATAATTTTAATATGTAGTCTTTTGCTTGGACTTGGCCGTTTTCATCATAAATGTGTCTTTCATTTTTGTTTTACATAAGTTTAGTTATAATAATTTTATAAAAAGCATACAAAATAATAAAACTCCATGGTGTTTGCCCACAAGCAAGCTATACCGACCAAGGGGCCAATGCCGTTAGTGATTACAGTGCCAACATTTGTAGATAGAGGGTGTCATTTGGTCAAAACAACGAAACCTCTAGCGGTTAATCTCAGTTTTTAGACTGGAGCAGCTACTTATTCATTAAAGTAGCAACTCATTTGTCCTCACAATGCTGAGTGTGACCTCGTTCCAGACCCAGGTTTTCACAGAAAATGTATGAAGGTGCCAAGAATCAAACCCAGGACCTCTAGATCTGTAGCATAAAATAACTCTATTTAAATATCTTGAATTGTTTCCACATTACTCACAATAAACTTGTGCCAGTAATCATTCTTGCTCATCAGCACCATGAAGGACGAATAGGAGCCACCTGCGATGACCTGATGGGCATTTGTTTGGTCCAACATGATGTGTCCAGGGGCTGGGTTAGAGGGAACCTCTGGGACATCTAAATTGATTGATCCAATAGGATTTGCAATCGTTTGTGGTTTTGGATTTACTTGCCATACTCCAGAATCTGTGAATTATATTTATATTTTACTAAAGAGGCTGCATGTTTACTTTACGTACCAAATATGTCATTTAAGTTAGCTGTTAATATTTTTTAGTCATTCTTCGTGAAGTTTTTTAGGTGGGAAATACAATCAAAATGTTTTCTAAGCTTCCCCCCCCCCTCAATCATTTGCTAAGCTAGAACTTAGGGCCTATCTTAGTGTTGCACTTTACTTAATTTGTGCGTTTGACCAACCATTTTTAGCATAAAATAAGTCAAAGTATGTTTTTTTAAATTGTGTTATATTAATAATTGACCTACCCTCATACACTCCACTAAATAATTATAAAGTAATGGTTATTCCAGGTGTATAAATGCATTGCTATTAATGGTTCAAATGTGAAAATAGGATTACCATACCAATTAAAAAATGTGAAAGAATGATACAGTATTTTGTTTTGTAACATAGGTATTAGGCCTTTAACTAGGGAATGGATTTTGTATAGGCCTATTTGCTTTTCTTTTTCTTGATCATAAAACATAGATAGCTGAGATATAGATCCGATTAATTTTTTTAGTAAAAAATATATATTTTTAGCACCGCATTTTATAGGCTACTCGTTCTGCTATAGGCCTTCACTTACAATATATTAATTTTAAAGAAGGGCTACCTATAATTGCCTATTGTGTTTGTTATTGCCTATTTATGAATAAAGCTTTAACACACCTATTTCAGCCTTGTACTCTCTCTTTCTGTTTCCTACGGTATGAATTTTATTCTGAAACCGCATGCCCTCGCAGGAGGAACGATTAACTTATTCGGAAATGGAAAAATTGAAATTTTGTTCCTTGACATTGTGTGAAGTACCAGACCAGAACGAAACTTTTCACATTGTAAAAAAACATGATATCTGATAGATTCAATTCCACTACTGAGAATCTAGAAAAGTAGGTCTATTTAGTGATTAACAGCAATGTGATTTGGCTGAAACCCCACTTCAGTGGGTGGCCGCATGTTCTAAGGCCTAACTCTAGCAATAGATTAGACTACCAATGACAAGATTGGAGTTCAAATACCAGTCAGATGTACTGAGGATGTTTTTCTCCTAAATAGTTGTTCCATTCTCTCGCGCTCTCTCTCTCTCTGCAAATTTTGGTACAATTACTCTAAATTAAATCTTCCTCATCCCTAACACATTAGCGCTCGTAGTACATAAGCGTATACTCATAAAGGCCATTTCCCACTGGCATCCGCGGTGTACGTGGAATCCGTGGTTGGACTTTTGCAGAAATTGCTTCCCAGCTTATCAAATGGGGCAATTCACACTGACGACGTCCGCGGTGTCACGGAACGACCGAAGTGTCCAAAGTACGGACGTTTTCAGATCACTATCCGAGCGATCGGTAGGGCGTCCGCATGGACGTTTTGGACTAAAAATGCGCAGCGGCATTTTGAAGAGCACGTGCTCGCCTACACTACACTACAGTTTAGCAACTTAAGTCTGTAGGCATCAAAAATGTCCGCGGACGTTTGATTGCAGTGTGAATTGGCACGTCCATGGACATTTGTTTTGTCCATGGTTACTGTGGCCACCGCGGATGCCTGTGTGAAATGGCCTTAATGGGTAGTCTTACAATGCTTTAAAAAAATTGCTGTAATAGCTTTTGGTAAACTTAATTTTACATTGCTTAAAACTGCGTGCTTGTTTTATCCTTAAATGTCTCCGAGTACCTAAATACCATATTTTTAATGCCTATTTGCCTGCCTTTTGCCTATTTGGTGCCTTAGAATCCGCTCCCTAATTATAACATTAAGTTTGTAATGCAATACTACGCAAGTGGGTAGTAATTTAACTCGAATTACCCAATCCAATAGGTCGAAGATTAGTTCTTTGCTGTTCTGCTTTTTTCTTTTGCTGGTCTGCTTTTCTGTTCATTTTAAATCTTTACGCAACACACACGTTTGAATTGTGTCTCTGGTTTAAAAATTGTTTAAAGTTAAGCGTTCAGATTGAAGCATTTAGAGGCAGTGGCTATATTATTTTGTATATAAAGCACTGGCACTGTTTAGATGTAAACAATAACATCCACAACAGACACAAAACACATAACCATAGATCAAGTTAACACGAAATGCACATAACAAATCGGAGGTTAGTCAATGATAATTATTACAAAGAGCGCCACGTATGGAGAGGAAGTGGCATTAGATTTCAACAGTGAGCTCTATAATATTATAGTGGATGGAAATGGCTAAAATTTTCGAGCTGTCATCTACACACCAATGTGTGAGAAAAAGAGAGACCTTCGGGTATTTCTTTCTCTCTTTTACACATATGAGTCGATGAGACATATTTTGAACATACTTTCCTATTTTATGGAATTTGATAATATATTATGTTTGATATGATAACTGGGTTACTAAAAATGTCTAAATACTAGAATATGTACAATATCTATGAATTTGTTGACAAAATAATAGATTCGTAGTAATTTCTAAGCAATAACCAGTTCAGCAACACGCTGCCCCATAAGAACAACGAAATCAAAACCAGATTTTGTGCTAGACCTATAATAATATTATATTTAGGGTTAATAGCAATGACAAGATCTTATTGCACAGAGTAGGGATATGTATATAGGTTATGAAAAAGTATCAAGATCCTACTGGTATGAAATGACAGATGCGCGTTTAGTATTTATCGTTTGGCTCATACTAGACAAAGATTTACAAAATTGAAATAACAAAACCTGAGATAGGTAAACTAGTCATTAGTGTGTTAAAAACACATGGTGCAAAGAATAATTTTCAACTAATCCTGTAGAAACTATTAAGGTTAATGTATTCCGAATTTAATTTAGTTTATGAATATGGCCTCAAGCTATTGAATTGTCAACAAAAGCTAGGTTAGATTAGGAATGGCTACACTTTAGACTTGTATTTTATAGGCCATGCCATGTATTACAAAGTAGCAAGGCCCTACTGATATGAAATGGCGGATGTATTTTTATTATTTATCGTTTGGCCCATACTAGACAAAGATTTACAAACTGACAGTAACAAAACCTGAGCAAAACTAGTCATTAGTTTGCCAAAAATACAAGGTACAAAGATGGTTTTTTTTTAAGTGCCATAATGACTGTGACTCGTCCTTGAAGAACTAGGAAGGTTAATATATGCCGAGTTTAATTTAGTTCTCAAATATAACTTAAGTAAAACTATTGAAATTGATTGGTTTCTTGACAGTTTTTGGCTTAACTAATATTTTAGAAGAAGTTATGATAAATATAGATAGTAACATATCTATACTATTTCTGTTGTTACATATTTGGACCCACTTGTTTCATTTTTCTTCATTTTGGTTGGTACTATCAATTAAAATGTCAAATGTTATATCTTTAATAGTGTTTTTAAATCAAGTTAAACATCACATATTCCAAAAACTCTTATTTCATTTAATATTATGACTCTCTTTACTTGCTTCTTTGTATCGAAATTAACATATTTAACTTTTGGGGACTGGCGCTAAAAAAATAACTTGTGTGGGACAAAATATTTAACACTCTTTATATTTAGATTTACTGTTTCAACTTTCACAAAAACAACCTGTTCAATTATAGTACAGTAATATTATAACCAAGTGATCCACTTAACACGTAGCACCAATTTTGTTTTGGATTAAATTAGTTGAAAGATGACACTTGGACACTTGGGATCGAGCCCGGGAAAATAATCAACCCCGAGTCACCGGTAGATGTGGCTCAATGATGGCAGGAATCCACTTGACCATCTTTGAAACTGCCTGTATCTACCAAAGAAGAATGATCCTGGAGTTGGGACTATTCCTGTTTAACACAATGGTAGATCATTTGTGTGCTTTTTCAAAGGTTCCCGGTTCGATTCCCCCGTCCGTGAGTCTATTTTCAACTAATTTAGGCCCTAATTGAAATATGGTCTCAACACACGGCTATATCCATACTAAATGTCAATTTCCACCATTTTTGAACTATGGAACTAATTAGTTTTTTCTTCTTTTTAGGTCAACAACCAGAAGGTTGGTTTGATGTGATTTCTATCAATCCGGAGCTGAGCCCTCACTCAGCCTTTCGGTACCCTCTGGTAGAAATCCCATGTGCGTACGAGGGGAATTCAGGAAGTGTAGTGGTTTCCTGTCACCTTCCACACTAAATTTCTATGAGCGGGCGTGAAATAGCCTACCAATTTTTCCGGAAAGGTATTTTCCCATACCTTTCAGGGCACACAACCGACATAGGATTAACGGCTTTACATTCCCTTTGAATAAGTTGTGTTACGGATTTGTATAGCTCAAGAAAAGTCCGTTGATCTCGGCTGGGTTTGAACCCACGAACATCGGGTCCTGAGGTGAGCACTTTACTTCAAGATTACCGAGGTCGACAAGTTAATCATATCAGTTGGCTATTTTACTTTTAAGCGCTTTAGTAAGTTTTCTAATCTCTAGTAATTTAAACCTTGCATCTATTATCGATTGTCAAAAAGTATTTAATATGGTAGATAAAAAATTATTGACCTATGCTCCACGGGTGACATACGTGCTCAATACATGATTACATATCCTGATCCCGACAAAAATAAAACTTATATTGAAGCTGCCAAGAGGGTCTAAGTTTAGCCGTCAACAAGAAGAAATGTTAATTATCTCTGCAATGCCGCGTAATAACTAACACACCAACTTTCCTGTGTGAAAACAACACATTCTCTTACTGTTGAAAATTAATGTTGCAAAAATATAAACCTTTTGTGTAATACTTAAAAAAAACTATTAAAGAAGCAGTAATAAATTCGTGGCTAAATATAATTGATGGTATACCATGTTGTAGGTTGTGCAAAAGAGTACATCTTTTAATGTTGTGATATAGTGTGTTTTACCACTAAATATCGATGATGGATACACGTGTTTGTTGAGGCAGGTGTGATAATTGGACACTTAGAGTGTGCAATACAAGAAGTGATTATTTTGGATACAGTTTACAAGTTGAACTTATAAAACGTTACATTATAGCTGATTATGGAGCTTGGACATACTTGCAGGAGTTAGTACATCTAACTACTTTTAAATTTGATATTATATTTCATACACGCTTCAATAATGATAATTGCCGACAGTATTTATTTTATTAATTTTGTTGATGTCGCTAGAGCTATGCACTTAGTATCTGTTTGTTATAGCGGCAGGTGACACGCTTGCATCACTAGATGTGAAGTAATTTAAATTAAATACCACCTGCTGATGGTTTCATGATCTAAGGCAGTGGTTCTCAAAGTGTACCCCCAAGGGTACGCGTGCGACTTTCAAGGGGTACATGAGCAGCACTTAAAGTAAAATTGGCAAAAAGACAAGAAGAAAAAAAACGCACCGGGGGGGAGTTTCGGGGCAACCGAGAGATATTTTATATTGTTTACCTGGCATTTGACCTGTCATTTAGGGAAATTTTTATCGTGGGGGTACATTAGACTTACCTTCATGATCAAGGAGTACAATAAAAAAAATTGAGAGCCATTGATTATAAGGCGTAACTTTCGCAAGAGTGCCGATCTAGAGAGATCTGGGTTAAAATCCCGGTCGGGTGTAATAAGGGTGGTTTTGCGTTGTTTTTTGGGTTTTTTTCCACTCTCCCTCCACTCAAATGCACGCACACTTTCTATAAATTTAACCTTCCTCATCCCTAACACACTAGCGTAATAATTGCGCTCAAAGCAGCTTAAACTGAGGTGTGCTATGGTTTTTGGGGACCCGGTCTGAAATGGCTGTCCACTCTATAATCCATTCATTAACTATATTTACCACAATAATTCAATAAATAAATTTTGTTTACATTAAATTAAATTTTACACTTAATTTAATAAATAGGCCTATGCTGAGAACGCCTGACACTGCAGTAGGTAGGCAACTCTGAATTGTTATTATGTAAGATATTCGATGGCCCAACTGGAAGTTTGACATCTTAGATAGGTGAGTAGTACGTCTGCCTGAAGCCTTACGGGTCTCGGGGTCGATTTCCTTATCAGCAGAAAATAATATCATTCGTAAAAATGGAGCCTCAACTTTCACAGTAATGACTTTGAGGTCGGGGATACTGTAGTGCTGTGTCTGTTGAGAATAAGCTCGTTTGTAGGTCGTGTTGATATAATCATTAGTTTCATTACGTGCACATTGGGTACTTTTTTTTACTCTGAAAAAAATTCTTCTCGTAATTAAAAGTACCCGTATCGGTGGTCACTCGGTCTAAGGTGCCAGGTGAAGACCGTGGTTTGAATCTAGGCTAGTAGTCTTAAAGGTATTTTTATACTAAATGGTTTCCCACTCCATTTTCGCCTGGATTTGGATAAAAATTCCTTTAAATTTTACCTTTCCTATCAATGCTCCATTAGTGTAAATAATATACGAATAGTTTGGAGTATGATACAATGCAAGGGAGAAAAACACATAATAAACGGTTTTATGCAGGTTTAGCTGTGTTTTAGCGTTCTAGTGCCAGCACTAACAAACAATGTAAACTAAAGACATAGGATGAGGAGAATAAATGTTAATAAAAATCTATTATCCTCCTGGAGATAATAGGAAACTAAACAATACGGTAAAAAAAACTTTTTCAAAATGCACACATATGAGGATCAAAATCTGACTACCCTTTTAAGAGTTCGCTCCTCAACACGTATGGCCATACTTGTCAGTTATGTAATTTTAAGCACGCTCTCACAAATATATAAAAAAGTTAAACATTGCTTTCTTTTAAATAAACTTTATATTTTCTTCAATTTCAAGTTTTTATTTAAAAAGCACCCAATTTTGCGCTACATTTTTAGACGATTTAGTAATAGCGGCTTTTATCAACTTATTCTAGTACAAACCAAAAACATTCCCACTCTAGAAGGTTAATTTTTCATTTAGGAATTAAGAAGAAATTACATTGCTAAACAATATTTCTTCAGTGTTATTTTAACACAATTTTTGGTCACTTATATTTCTGTGATCAATATAATAAGAGGATATTTTTCCTTGCTATACGTTTTACTACCCATCTGAGCCAGCTGTGTAGTTATACCAAGAGGGTAGAAAACACTCAGTAAGCTCGGTTGGGATGCAAACCACGAACCATCCCATCGCCAGCAAACCCAGACAAGAAGATACTTACGCATGCGTGTGTACCCACCGGTTCATTTGGTAAACACGTGATTTTTTGAAGAGAGAGAGAGAGTAAAATCCCCTTCATTGAAAGAATCTGTCTCCATTGCATACAACACTGCCAAAACCGTTGGCGTTTTGTCGGTGGTGCGGATTTTATTTTAACGTCATCAGGATGCTGATTCCCAAATGCACCTCCTGGTGTTTAAAGAAGGGAAGCAACAGAACAATTTATTTTTAGCACCGATTCTTACTACCCGTTCCGTTTTTATTTATGAACTTGGTGACCTGGTGGTCTAGGGGTAAGGTGTCAGACTTCTGTGCTGGGGGTCCGGGGTTCAATCCTCGGTCCTGGCACAGATTTATCTGATTGCCAAACCCTTCCTTCACCTCTGACAAGACGTGTATTAATCACAACTTGTGAATGTGAGGAATGCCAGGCCTCCACCGTGGTTCGGATTCCACGTTAAACTGTAGGTCCTCCATTTCATCTCACAATCACCCTACCATTACACATTAGCGTAAGTGCGTATAACCCGAACGGGTAGTAAGACGCGGTGCTAATAATAATAATAATATTCATGAACTTACTACACTAATGTGCTAGGGATGAGTAAGTTTGAATTTATAGGAAGTTTACCCGAATTTTTGTGGTGAGGAGCGTTGCAAACCATTGATGAAAAGTCACCCTCAATACACCCGACCGGGATTCTAACCTCGAACTCCTCGTCATCGACAGTTCAGTTTATTGCGAGAAAAGCGGCTTGGACAAGGGATTCTTAGCCTTCTTACGATTACAGACCCCCAATGGATTGCCCGATATGCACCCGTTCTCTAAACTGTCAAAATCACCATCAACATCATCATAATCAGTCCTGTTAGGTACCAGTATGACTTGGTTTTATTTTACATATAAATAGCTAGTATAGGAACAGAACAGCTGAAAGAAAATCACATGGTTTTTATAATATTTAAACCTAGAAAAACGGAAAATAACAAAAACACAAACTAGCTATAGCTACTGATATTTTTGTTATTCATAGTTTGCGTTCCATACCCCTATTATTTTATTCTCATAGCCCCGATAACCGAAGTGGGTGAGAACAGATTAAATCATCTACCGGCACTAAATGTCATCCCAAGATTTTGATTCCTGGACGTCTTCTAAAGCCGAGTACGCACTAGGATGCACTGTTTGCAAACATTGTTTTTCGATGTTTCCGACAGGTTTTCTGTTGCTCATAAACATAGGTAAACAGTTAAACAAACATTTTTTTATTACAAAATCATCATGTACTTCAAAAATAAACAAACATTGTTTCGCGTCCAGACTTCAATGATGAAACATTGTTTGCCGTCCAGGGCTCACAAGGGGAGGCCACGACGTTCGGATCACGGATTATCTTCAAACTTTGTACACTTTTAGTAGTCCATTAGGACAACATAATGTGCAAGTAGTAAGGCGTACTACTTAGGCGTTTTCGAGAAAATCGCAAGAGAAGTTTTACGCGTCGAATATGTACTGGTGCGTTGCGACAATGATCACGATATGGTGGCGGTCGAGTGGTTAGCGCTCCAGCTCCGTAATCTCTAGATAGCTGGATCGAGTCCCGCTCATCTTTTTTTTT
>CABFWB010000334.1:13377-31058 GCA_902151455.1 Timema bartmani | reverse complement strand
ACCTTCGAATTGTAATATATATGAAAGAATATGACCAGTGTTGAAAAAAAAAGATGAGCGGGACTCGATTCAGCTATCTAGAGATTACGGAGCTGGAACGCTAACCACTCGACCGTCGCCATCTCGTGCTCATTGTTGCAACGCATCAGTACATATTCGACGCGTAAAACTTCTCTTGCGATTTTCTCGAAAACGCCTAAGTAGTACGCCTTACTACTTGCACATTATGTTGTCCTAATGGACTACTAAAAGTGTACAAAGTTTAAAGATAATCCGTGATCCGAACGTCGTGGCCTCCCTTGTCAGTTGAGTACAAGATGTCGGCCAAGGAGGATGCTGCTCTGTACATAGCTAAGGATTGTTCAAGCAGACAGAGAGAAGAATAAAACTGTGGTGAGTTTGTGCATTGCTTCAAAATGGTTCGTACTGTGCAATTAAGTTTTTGACATAACTGAAGCTCGAAGATGAGATTAGTTTTAGCAACTTCACGCGCATGTCTCCCACAGATTTGAAGTTCTTTTTACAAACGATCGGTCCCAGGACACTGAACGATTGGTCTGGCCCACGTTGTTTGTTGTCGACAATGTTGGCAAACACGCACACAATATTTGAAATGGATGACAAGAAATATTGTTTCCTCTTAGAGAAACACGAAGAAAACACGAAACAAAGTCTGCAAACAATATTTCCGGTAAAATGTTTCCAAGTGCGTGTTAGGCTTAAGAGTAGGCCTTCAAATTACCGAATGAGCTAACGCTCGCTCTAAACAGAGTGAGGCTGGACCATGGCAATCAACCGGCAATTGGTCCACTCCCATCCTCTAGAGAAGGGAGTGCTGGTCTGCGGGAATTGTGCGGGGAACCTCATTTTAACCCTTAATGACGAAATACCTCCAGCTGGCAATTAACGAGTCGCGAGAGAACCCTGTTCCAATATTCGTTATGTATGAGCCAGGAAGTGGTTTGAATGGGGGAGAAGAATAGCGACACAGCTCCGGCCAATCTGACTTCTGATGACAATGAGCTACTGGTGCCTTGGTCGGCGGTGTCTTGGGGTAACAGCGGGCTAAGAGCTGCGTTCATCAAAAGAGAGAGAGACTCAGGACAGTGACGGATACAGAGGGAGGGGGGAGGGCGATGGGCTACCCACTCCCTGCATATAAAATAATAAAAATATATTGAAACAATACCTTAATGTTGTAAATAATGACTGACCTACACCTCCCTCACCCTTTCTCCTACACAATTTAATCAATAGCTCTTTTAACTTATCTCTAATGCGCAGAAAAGTAAGTATGGCTTGTAACTAAAACTCTTCAGTAAGCTTAGTAGGATAAGTGATAACCAATTATTTATTTTAAATAAATACTTTTCTATTAACACCTACTAAAACATTTTAGGTCCATGTACTGTACATATTTATTACTTTATTGTGACAGCTACTTTTCGTTTTATGTTTTTTGTTTTGAAATTAAAATTAAAATGCAGGTATATGCCCCCTTAATTATACTTTCCTCATTCCTACCCCAACGGTGTGAATACGCGGATATCCCGAAAGGGTAGAGAGACGTGATTGAAAAATATACACAAAGAAAGGCGTGTGAAGGTTGCTGCAACTGTTAGGCCGGTGACAGACTGACATTTTGGTCGCTGCGACACAAACGCCGCGACCAAGTCGCTCTAGTGTATTGCATTGTTTCACATGGGAGAAGACGCTATGCCCAAGAAACGCTCATATCGGCGTTTTCAAATCTGTCACTGCGTTCGTGTCGCTAGTCTGTGTCAGTCCGTCACCGGCCTAAAGTACCACTCCTTTGCCGGGAGCGCGAGTTAAGGACAGTGTTTTTGCAATTTTTATATCAAAACTTTTTTGATCAAAATAAATTAAATATCTCTCTAGTAGAAAGATAGAGTTTAATTTTCTTCACATGGTGATACCGACAGTTGTTGAATATCTGTCAAGGGTGTACTGAAATTTAATGACAGCTTCTTCTCTTCATTTAAAAAGCTTGTCATCTAATGACGCTATGCTCATGACAGATATTCAACAACTGTTGATATCACCGTATGAAGAAAATTAAACTCTATGTTTGTACTGGAGAAATATTTTATTATTTTCGCAAAAAAAAGTTTTGCTATAAAAACTGCAAAACACTCAACTTACGTTCCTTACACCCCCATCTTAAATGAAGTCGTTAGTCAAGTGAGCTCGGACTGAAAGTCAAGCGGGTCAACCTCTTCACTACACCATGTTTTCTAAAAACCTAAAACCCGCACCAGTGGGCACGCGGACAGAGGTGCCAGCCACGTTTTATTAGGTTTGTAGGTGACGGGGAGGTTGAGGCTTGAATCCCCGAGGGGAGGAATACTAAGGGTGGTTTCTCGTAAATGTTTTTTTCACTTTTCCTTCACACAAATGTTTGCGCATTTGCTCTCGTCTTCTACAGCAATGTGCCCCAACCTATTTAATGAACGATATGTAGATTGCCTGGCCTGATAGTAAGACGTGGTGTAAGTGATGGGGTTTTTAGCAGTAGATGAAAAGAAAGCTTTTAAAAATATCGCGTTTCAATTACGATGTTTGCCGGTAGAAAATTACAACAAAAAAATCCATATGTTTAGCTATAAATTATCACGCTTGCTTATTCATATACACCATATAGTATCAATACATTACTCATTAAGTTCCCTGGAAATAGCACTTTCCGTATTGATGTGAAAATGGTAATATAATGTTTTACTCTGATAGGTCACCGTCTAAAACGCGGTGAACACGTTTGCAAGTCGTGTTTTTAATTTAGTTCTTTTAGCACCGACTCTTATTACTCGTTAGGGCTGTACGCCTATGTATCAATTTCACTAAGGCTAGGAATTAGGAAGGTGCTTAATTTAGAGGAAATACACCCGCATTTTCGTAGAGGGAGAGTGGAAAACCATTTAGGGAAAACCACCCGACAGGGATCAAACCCCGATCTTCCCGTCTTCGACAGTCTAGTCCAACACGAGAGTAGCGTGTTAGACCATGCGACCACCGAAGTGGGTTGCATGCCTTGTTATTTTTATTAGTTTTATATCGATTAACACTTATGAACAAAATTTTGATTTCAGAACAAAACTTTCGCATTATTAATAAGTGGGAAAAGGATGTCACTCTCTTATTGTCTGGTTCACCGGTTGCTGTAAGGTCGTAGTTCGAATCCCGGCCGTGTGTAGTGAGGGTGATTTTTTATATATAAATTAACTTATTTACCTACATGTTCATGTGTATACTTTTAATTTAATCCTGCCTTACGCGTCCATACCCTATTAGTGTAAATATGTGTTTAGGCCGGATGGTTAGTGAGAATTCATCAAGAGGATTTGTTTGGCTTTTTTGAGTGCACACCTAACACCCCCTGTAAGGTTTATAAACACATCCGTAGCTCACTCTAAATGTGCACCATCCGAAGTGCATGCCAATGTTGCATGAGTCGCGGAGTTCCTTATTTACAGTGCAATAAACAGACTAATGGTAAGAATAGATTAAATATGCACTGTTATCAATATATCTCTCACGTTTTGAATATATTTTATCTAGTTAGCAAAACAAATATAGCGTAACAAGTGGACTGCAGACTACGTAGTCATTCCTCAAACGACTAAATACATGGACATAAGTTATTTTATTACTGAGCTGTGCAATATGGAGACTTGAACGAGCGAATACGAAATATGAGAGGGTGATTTTTTTTAATTAGCACCGCGTCTTACCACCTTTTCAGTCTATACGTATTTGTGCTAACTAAGGTAATGAGCAAAGCCCAGATTTTGATGGCATGTCATTTTTTGTTTGTCACATAAAATGCCTATAAATAAATACACAAACTTTGTTCATGGCCCCCTTGTTGTAGAAATGTATATTTTATAGTTCATTTTTTGTCAGTTTGAAATTTAAGCTTATATTCTCTTGATTTGCGTCACTTTTGTGTCATTTTTAGGAATTTTTGAGTGATTTTTATGCATTTATGTTAAATAAGTATTTATTCTAATACTCTTGGTATTTTATAAATGCATAAATTCTAAAAAAACACTCAATATACATTGGCTGGAATAAGAAGATTATGTAGGCAGAGAACTTAGTATACTCTTTGCTTAATTGGTTTTACGGTTGGAAAATACACATTCCTGATAAGACACTGCAACTAGACTGTAGACTGTAGAGGGTTGCGTTGGAAGGGGATGGTTACTATTCCTGAAGCAAATATTTGTGATTCAATATTATATTTAGCATAATACAAGAGTTAAGATGTTAAAGGCTTTTCATTGCATTTTACATATTTTGTAACGGGCGTGTTTGATTTATTCATGTGCATTTAGAACGCGTTTCTGTTCATAGTTTTAGGTAATTTTTTTGAAAATTTGAAGTCCTTTTTTAGAATATATTTAGCTAATTTCATATTTTTTTTGATAATTTTCAGGTTATCATAATCCGGGCCCTGCTAATGAGTTAGGTTTGAGGAATACTTAATTATTTAGAGGAAGTGTACTCACATTTGCGAGGAGAAAGAGAGTGTAAAACAATTTTGGAAAAAAACCATCCCCAATACACTCGACCGAGATTTGAGCTCTGATATTCCTGTCATTCACAGTCTAGTCTAACACGAGAGTGAAGCCCTAGCCCTAGACCATGTAGCCACCGAATCAGGTAGGGATGAATTAAATTTATTGTAACATTTAACGTACAATTTCATATTTTACCGGAACATTACTTAAAAACTGAGCCTAAGACAGCACTTTACACTACATACCCAGCTTTAGCACGTAGATATTTGCTAAAGGAATAGAAGGATGAACCTGAATTTTTGTTTAGATAATATAACCCCATGGGCGTAGCGAGAGGGGGCTTATGGGGTTTAAAAGCACCTCCAATTTTTCCAAAGTTTTTAATATCAAGCTAAAAGATGGCCTTCACACTTCAAATAATTTATAAAGGCATTCACTTCTAAAAAATCTGCTAGGGAAGGACCACTTCAAATATCTTCTAGAGGAGTTACATTTTCAAAACAATTCCAGATGAATATTATTCTAAATGGCATGGTTTCTAGAGGCATCCCATTTTTAAAAGAAATACCTGTATGGGGCCACTCCAAATAGCTTTTATAAGCTTATGCATGCATGTAATATTTTTTAATACAAGCAAGGACCACTCAAATTAGCTTCTAAAAGCATTCAATTTTCAAAAATATGTCGGGGAAAGACGATTTTTAATGGCTTCTTTAGTCATCTAATAAAAAAAAATGCAGGCGAGGGCCATTCCAAATAGTTTCTACGGGCATTCAATTTTGAAAATTTGCTGGTAAAAGAAAGACCACTTCAAATATTTTTCAGATAAATTTAAAAAAAACAGTCAGATGAAGAATACTCTAAAGTCTAAATAGCTTTTAGGGGATTAAAAATTTCAAAAAAAAATTGAGTTTGTAAAAAAATCTTGTGAGCACTTCTAAAAATGTATTTTAGAAGCATAAAATTTGTCAAAAAACTTCCAAAGGAGGACTACTCCAAATAGCTTCTAGGAATATCCAATTTTCAAAAAAATTGGGAGGAGTCATATAGCTAAATAACTTAAATAACTGTTAAAAGAGTATAATTTTCCGAAAATTCTCAACATGGGGACAATTACAAATAGCTTCCAGGAGTATCCAATTTTTTAACAGTAACCGGGGGAGAAAAGAGTATAAATTCCCTAAAAACTTTTTGTTACTTGCCTCCTTCCCCCCTTTTCGTACACAAATAAAGTTCCACCACTACTGTATAAAATAACAATGTTCTTATTTCTTAAGGTATAAGAGTAAGTCTTAACAGTTTGTCATAAACTTACGGTTTTAAATTCCCCCCCTCCCGTCCCCCAAATTAAATTCTCTCTACGACCATGTATAGGCCTAACCCACGTCAATGGTCAAATGGCTAAAAGCATCACTCTCTCAATAGACTGGACTGCTGATGACGAGAATATCAGGGTTTGAATCCTGGTCGGTTGTACTGAAAATACTTTTCCCTAAATTGCTTCACACTATCCCTTCATGCAAATGCATGTACATTTTCTATAATTCAACATTCATAGTCCCTGACACATCATAGTAGTTAGTAAGTATGCGTAAACACGAACGGGTGGTAACAATCGACTTTAATGGCAAGGTTAAGGCTACCGCCTTTTCTTACACTTAACCAATACAATTAAAATTAAGTCTAAACAGAACGCTATACATAAAAACACACAAAAAATGAAACTAGAGCTAAAATACACATGGATTACATATTATGAGAAGCAGATATCAATTTAACACAAACATAAACAATTCACGCGCGCGCGCACACACACACACACAGGTAGTAAGACGTGGTGCTAATAAATAAAATGTTACTGTTGGGCTATAAGCTGATTTAACCTTTGACCAAACAGACTACTGTATATTAAACTACACACCAAACAATACCACTAAGAATATAAATACGTGGGTAGCTACACATATCCATAAATTAATATTAAAACATCGTAGACACCATCCGAAACTGAACCATATTCCATAAACACATAGTTGATCTTTCTAATCCCTCGTCTACTGGATGGGAATCTTATGACCTCTGAATGCTATTAGTTTTAAAGGAATTAAATACTTTTTTCAACTAGCGACATATGACTATGAAATACTCTAATTCAGTGTTTGTCACAGTGTGGTCCGCGGAGGTCAACCAAGTGGTCCGCAGGATACAAAGAAGTTTCGTAATAAAAATGAGTTTAATAAAAGTTGATTACATTATAATACACAAATTTGAAATGCAAAATATTGAATATGATATATTAATACTATATTTTACTTAATTTTTCTGTAGACACAAGATATACAGTAGGAAAAGAAGAGTGTGACAAATTTAAGTTAACAAATCTGAATAATTATTTATCAAAAACTATGAGGTTTATAATGTTAAAAATAATCAAACGACGATTACTTACTATTTAAATGTAATTCTAAGATATTTTTGTTCAACATTCCATTAAATTAATTAATTTATGTCTTGTATTAATAGTCGTAAAATGTAATTGCCTCAAACAAATGTTTTTCCTTCATAACTTTTAACCCCCTTCCTTTACCCCAGGACCCCAATGGTGAGTATAAATTCCATTTGGTAGCCGCCCATCACCAAAACTTTGATAAACATTGCTATAATACATTTATTTGTCGATAAATTGATAATAGCCTCCAGAGTGACCATTATTTCCTCAAAGTTCAAGTACAGACCTTATCTGGTGAGTAACTCATCTGGATACTTATCTTAAGCTACTAGGTTCATTTTTTGGTAGAACCCATTTTAAAAAAAATAGATCTCTACTTTCACTACTTGGTAACTTAATGATCTAAGAGAGTCGGATTGTGATGTTTCTCTTACAATTAATTTGGTTAGAGTGCACCAAAGTCTACCTTGGTGGTCTTGAGGTAAAGTTCTTGCCTTAAGACCCAATGTTCATGGGTTCAAACCCAGCCAAGGTTGATGCAATTTTCTTGAGCGATAAAAATCCGTAGCACAACTTCTTTCGGAGGGTAAGTGAAGCCGTAGGTCCCATATTGATTGTGGTATGTAAAAGAACCCTGTAAGGCACGTGAAAATACCGTTCCTGAAAAAAAATTGGTAGGCCCTTTCGTGCTCGCTCATAGAAATTCAGTGTGCAAGTCAACAGGAACCTCCATATTCCCTTAACTCCCCTAGTATATGGGATTTATATCAGATGGTGCATCTAATTACACAAATGGGTTAGGTAGAGAGAAGGTAAAAGTTAGAGGAAACATGCCAACATTTTCGTGGTTATTAAAAACCTCTCTGTATAGTTAACCTAGATTTGAACCTTGACCTCCCCTTGTCCATAAAACTAGACCATATTACGTTGGCGTTTAGCCTCCATGTCTACCAGCGTGGATAAGTCACTAATAGATATAATGTTAAATGCGGTGATACAACATTTTATGGAAGAGCAGTCCGGTTACCAATTCGAAGATAACTTATGGGGACTACCTTGGTAAGTGGGAAATTGCCGCTCATACTTTCAGTTCTAACGTAATATTTAATCACCAAGAGTTATTTCAAAATATAGGTCATACCAAAATAAAGTAGAAAGATTCCAACAAGGCTATTTTTCCTAATCTGTATTTTTAGTTTTATTATTAGAAAAAAAATTGTAAAAATATAACATTAGTTTTTTTTCAACAACATTTTAAGCATATTTGTGAAGCTATAAACTAGGATTGATTAGAAAGGGCTCTAGATTTAGCCTTCCTCTAAACAAATAAAGTCAATTTTTGATAGGCTGAAATAGAAAATTTTAAGATATTTGAGAACTAGTAGCGAGGTCTCCTCTTTACTCTGAGATAAGTAGTTTCGTAGTTTGCTTTCCTATATTTCTTAATGACATGACAAAGGATGCTTGTAGGTGAAAATAGAAAGGGAGCGTAAGATTTTTCAGAATAGGGAAGTAGTTCCAGAAAATGACACAGACCGTTGTATTTCAAGGCGTGTGGCTTGAGAGTGATTGACACTTTATCGCTGACTGAGGCGGCTACCAAGGACTGGTCTCAACCCTTAGTAACCCCCTTTATTGTGTTAGGAGGCAATTAAAAATAATTAAATACCATGCGAACACAATTTACGGGATTGAGACTAAAAATGTTGTTGAGTTCCCGCCATTTTTAAATCGTTCTCAACGAAGTTTGTTGATAAACAATAGGCCTATATCTTTGTAAGTTCAGTACAATAATTCTTTTAAAAGTCCTTTAGTAGCAAGAGCGCATTCGCGAGCCCCAAACCTTATCTGACAGCTAGAAAAGTTACTTTATCGACTTTCACGTGTACATACGTCAAGTCATACGATATGAAGCTGTCGCTTTTTTAGTTTTCTTAAATACCTATGAAATAACACCAACAATATGGTAAAATGTTATCAGTACTGACCACAAAAAAAATATTTAAAAGTTATTCTTTTGAAAATTGGTCTCTATCGGATGTACGCAGGTGTTATCTAGGCAGCTCCACAGACCATCCTTGTATCACGGGTTGTGTGTGAGTTACGGGGTCTCTACCTCAGCCAATCAAGGAAGCCAGATTTTGGTTATTTTTGTTGAGAAATAGCTGACCATTAATTAATTAATGTTTGTAACAGTTTTGTGTCTAAAGGCCCGAGTTCGACCCAACTGGAGGGTGGAGAGAAAGGCTGTTGATTTAAGTTGAGAGTATATGGAATGTGAAAAAAAATGTTTTTGCATTTTTCATACCCAAACATTTTTTTCGACCAAAACTACTACCTGTTCAGGAAAAAAAGACATGAAAGGCTGTTGATTTAAGTTGAGAGTATATGGAACGTGAAAAAAAATGTTTTTGCATTTTTCATACCCAAACATTTTTTTTCGACCAAAACTACTACCTGTTCAGGAAAAAAAAGACATATTTACTAATTACGCTAGTGAATTATGGATGAAGTTGGATTTAGAGGAATTGTACCTGCATTTGCGGGAAGGGAGATTGGAAAATCATCCATGAAAAATCACTCTCAGTTACCCTGACTGGAATTTGAACCCACATCTCCCTGTTATTGCCAGGCTAGTATATTGCGAGAGTGATGCCTTTGCAATTTATACCATGAGACCACCGAAGCAACTTGCTTGATATAAACATTGTGTACGTGTAGTGATTATTTGTTTATATTTATATTAAGGTACAGTCCAATTTTTGCCTGAAGATGACATCTAGAAAAGCTACTAGAGCTACTTTTACGTTTTCATACTCCAGGTTATATGATACGTAGGTTTCACTTTTGATATCTTTAATATCTATAAAATAATATTTATAATTTTGTAAAGTGTCAATTTTATCAGAAAAAAGGTTGTATTTTTTAAAACTATGAAAATTGGACTGTAGCTAAATAACTCATTTAGTATACCAAATATATATTTGACTTTTAATCAAAAGAACTAAATATTTAAGTTTGAGTAATCTACACTAATTTGACTCTCAGGAAAATGTAAAAGAAATACTTGGAGAGCTTTGAAATGTGGTGTTGGAGAAGATCAGGTGGACAGACAGGCTGACAAATGTAGAAAGAAGTCTTAAGAATAGTGGGTGAGAAGAGAACCATTTTGGATGTGATTCCTTGGATCGGACACATTTTTAGGAGGAACTGTCATCTGTATGACGTCACGAAAAGTTTGGCAGATCACCTCTAAAATGCTTCCTTCCTTTTCCCTACCACATTAGAGTAATTATCAAAAAATGTATACAACCTGAACAGGTAGTAAGACGAGGAGATAAAATAATAAGATGAATGAAGGTGGTTCGCCCATTCTAAGGAACTGTCAGTGGTGATTGTCTAGTGACTGATGGCGGGTAGCCACACACTCGACTGCCTTGTTCTCGCCTAGAGACGAGGACCGAATGGTAATCGTGGAATGAAAGAGGACTTGAGAATGAACGAGACTGAAATTACTCTGTACGTGCGTGGAAGATGGAGGCAAACGTACAGTACAACTTGTTAAGAAGACTCCGCCTACCATCGGTCATCAAGAAAATATATTTATTTTTAGTAGGACGTTTAAAGTGAGGGTAAGAGAACTCGAGTTGAATTTTATGCTTTGATAGATTTTATTAACCACAGGGTTTTACTACCTGTTCAGGTTATACGCCTATATAGGCTACTAATTACGCTAGTATGTTATGGATGAGGAAGGTTGAATTTAGAGTAGGTAAGTGTACCGGCATTTGCGTGGAGGGAGAGAAGTTGACAATTTAGGGGAAAAAATTCAGTACAACCAACCGGGCTTTGAACCCCGATCTCTTCCTCATCATTGGCAGTCTAGCCTATTGCGAGAGTGACGTCTCAGACTATGCATCCACTGTAGTTTTTTTTATATAATTGATAAAATATTGTTTGGTTGCCAAAATGAGTAACATATTTTTTCAGTAACTACGTTTAGTTGGATTTCCAAATAAATCGAGAAAGCACACGTTAATACAATTAATTGTGAACATGGCTGGCGAAGATTGAACGATTTAAATGAGCCTTTGTACAGATATTGCAGCATCAGATATTATTTTCATATTTTTTTTAAAAAAATGACACCGGCGTACACGGGCTTTCAGGTTCGATTCCCGTGTCCAGGTGTCAATTTTCCACAAATTTACGAATATATCTAAATATATTAATATAAACCATACTTGAATACCTATCATGAGCATCACGGTATTTGAACAGATCTTTTAAATATGTAGAAAAAGGCATACACAAATACCGTGAGACTCGTGACAAACATTCAAGAACTATGTTGATTACCAAATGTAGAGAATTAAAATAACCGTATCTACAGAACTAATATTTTATACATTTTGGTAGAAAAAAAAATTGCTATAAAAACTGCTAAATTGCGGACCTTACATCGCATTCCCTTCCACCTCACCTTAGCAGCAATGGTCAGGAATTCGGAGGTCGGAGGGCTACTTAAAGGAAATCAACCCGTGTTAGTGTGAAGAGAGATATGATAAAAATCACATGCGGTAAATTATCCCCAAGGCACTTGGCCGAGATTCGAACCTCAACCTTCGTGTCATTATCAAACCAGACCAGATTAGGTAGAATGCATTAGCCCACGTTCCCACCATTGCGGAGGAGAGGTAAATTGACATTTTGGATTCACAAGTTTGCCAAAAAACAAGCGCAGAACAGAAACGGGGTCACGGGATGAACTCTAAACCAATCACAAGATTTCCACTTCATCGGCACGAGCTGTTCTGCTGGAGTTCAATTCGTCTCTTCTGCGTCCGCTCTGCCTGAGATCTTCGGCACAGGAGAATAAATTAAATCTCAATACCAACCCTTTCAAAACAGTATGCATGCGCATTTGTGCACGGTTTCACCCTAGGGATGTGGAAAAGTTTCGATACTTTACTTATATTTATGTTTTTTCCTTTCGAGACTAGTATTTTTTTACTCGATACTTTTTTTTCCGATACTTTTACTGATATTAGTACTCACACTCCGGTATCGGGTCGGTATCGAAAGAAACAACTTTTTTGGCGTGAATACGTCTTTAAATTTGCTACCATACGGGGGCAATCCAAAAAACCTAATGATAACAAAATCGGGGGATACAGTTTGGTGTTGTAGTTTCGAATCTTTCTTCTACATCCAAAATTAAATTATATCACTGGATAGCTAAAGGATCAAAGAATTCATTACGATAAGCGAGAACAGTGACGTATCGCGCGCGGTGGAGGGAGAAGCGCCGCCATTTTGAGGTTATTTTGCTGATCGAGATTTGCAATTAGTATAACTTTTGACTCGGAGAAGATACGATGTTCGTTTAAGTTTTAATTGTCAGCTGTCGTCAAAATCTATCGATTGTATGTATATATATATATTGTATCCATAAATAAAAATATTTTATTTAAAAAATATAACCCGTTACATAAACGTATTCACGTACAACACACGGCCGTGTCCATGACACAGCCACACCCCATTTTTGTTATCTTCACTTATGTTGGGATTAAATGTTTATTAGGGTGGAAGAACAAATTACACTATTTCTCAATTCTCGATCTTTTTTACATAACAAGCAAGAATCAACTCTAGCATTCAATCTCTTCTAGCTCAACATAATTCATAGCTGTTCTTTCATCTTTATTAATCAGTACATCCTTATGACTGACCGGGTGACCCAGTGAGTGGCGACTAGTCCACTACCCCTTTATCAATGAGCACAGTCATAAAAAACTAAACAAAAGACGCTTTTGTAGAGAGCTCAATAAACTCAGTCAACTTGAGGATGTCCCAAGCAAACGAAGCAGAAAAGTTTATGTGCGGTGTTTAGGCAGATGAAGCAGGACAGGGCTTCAATTCTTCTAGTGTTTGGCAATAGTTAGTAATATATCTTGATAAGAGTATATAAATGACGAATGTAGTTTAAAAAATGACACCTCCCAGAAGTGAATTATGGAAGTTTTTTTTTAATAAGCTGCATAGCGAAAAATCATCTTTAAAAATTTGTTTTAAAATATTAAAAACTATTATAAATAAATGTTTAGATAAATATGAAAATACAATTATGATGCAAAAGTTGAAATTATTATTACTAGATAAAAAACTTTTTCCATATTAAAATTTCGATACGAATACTTACATTTATCGATACTAGTACGGTATCGATATCTTTCTTCCGATACTTTTAATGATACCACATCCCTATTTGACCCTGCTATTATAGGTACTATATTGGTTTTGAAGCTTTAGTTTGGGAAGTTACGTCTTGATATAGATTTGTATTTATTAAGGTGGAGATGGAAGGTAACGCAAGTTAAGCTAATTATTTTTGAAGTCTACATAACAAAATACATTTGGTCAAAAATAAAGTCTAAACTGCTTCAGTAGCCGAATAGTCTAGAGGGTGATTCTCGTGTTAGACTGGCCCGCCGAAGACGGAAAGAATGGAGTTTTAATCCCAGTCGGCTCTATGGAGGGTGGTTTTCCCTAAATTGTTACCCCCTCTCCTTCCACTCAAATGCTGGCAGATTCCTCTAAAATGCTTCCTTCCTCATCTCTACCCTAGGAGAATAAGTTAGCATATATAGCCTGAACAAGTAGTAAGATGCCGTGATTATATATATTTCTTCAATATAAACATTTAGTTTAATGTTATACATTTAGTGATCTAGACAGTTCATGAATGTTTGTCATGAGCATAGTGGCATTTTTACAGGACGTTTTAAAAAAATAGAAGTTATTTTGTTCAAATTCCGCAATGCCCACGACAAATATTAAAAAACTTGAAACTACCATAAGTATACAATTAAACTAAACGTTTCTACTGAAGCAAAATTATATTTATTTTGACCAGGAATGATTTTTGCTATAAAAATTGTAAAAATAAGGACATCAACCCTTGAATATATACACACTAAACCCCTTAACTCAGTTACCAACCATCCCACCACTAAGCGAATGTAAAATTCCTCGAATAACAAATAATAATTCCTCTAGTCGTTGTGCTGTACAAAATACGTATATTGTTTTATTATTATAACATCAATGTGACCATCTCTTTTGTACTACGGTCAGAGTTCCTGGCTAGCGATCCAGAAGTCCCGGTTTCGATCCCCAGCACTTCCAGATTTTCTGTAAAGCACTGTATCTGAAACGGTGTCAACTCAAGACTCGTGAGAACAAATGAGGGCTAACTTTAATGAAATAGTAGCAGCTATGGTCTATAAAACTGATATTAACGCCCTAAGGGCTCTTGTTCTCACCACACGACGCCCTCTATCAACAAATGTTGGCACTATCTTCACCAACATATGGTGGCCGCTCGTTTGGTATTGCGGCTTAACGTAATTGAGTTTTTATCAAGTTTATGTGTGTGTACTCCCTCCCCCTCTGAAAGTTGACCATGTATTGGTTATCAGTACGTCATAGGCTTGGTATGCAATCATAGTACCCACTAAACGTAAATACTCAACCTTTTACATAGTTATTTTCCTGTTGCTTATAATGACCGTCTGGGGTAATTCATCACCTTTGTTTTTAACTCTACCATGGATATGTTTTTACTTTAGTTCATTCTCTCTTTTTTTTTAGCACAAGTGCTATTAGACACTTTAATATATGGGGAGAAATAAGAATAGTAATTAGAGCAACCATTTTCAACCTTTTTCAACTCAAGGCACATTGAACAAGGTGCTAAAACTTTCAAGGCACATCATCAGTTTTTGAAGGAGAGATTTATCACTAAAATAACAAGTACTATTGAACTTTTAAAAACGAAGTTCAATAGCTGGAGAGTGGAAAACCATTCTCAGTAGACCTGACCAATATTCGATCCCCGATCATTCCATCCCTGGCAACTCGGTACAACACGAGAGTCAGGGGACGGCCAGACTGGGTGAGCGAGCGCTCGAGTGTCTAAAATATAGAATATAACACATTGGTTGTAATGAGAGGTGGTCAGACTGGAGCGAGCGAGCGACTGAGCGAGCGCGCTTGAAAGATAAAACTGGTTCTATTTGTCAAGCGTGCGCGCTCGACCCGGTACAGTCTAAAGGCGCTAGGCAATATTATTGTATGTTGGTTCATTGAGTGCTAGGAAAACTTCTCAATTTTATATGATATTTGACTTTTCTCTATTATTGATAGGTTTAACACACTTGCTACTAATGGCCTAATTTGCACTAACATCCGCATGTACTCAAAAAATCTATCAGAATAACTTCTCAGTTGTCTGTATAGATGGTGGAACTCACCATACTGAATTCTCAATTTATTAATTGGATGTACTCCTTTTTTCTTTTTTATAAATACACAATATTTGTTGTAAGAATTTTCGAGGAGCAGAGATGTACCAAGTGTCTCTGACAGATACATTTTCTCTAATGAACTAGGATCAGTCTGATAATCACGCGCTCGCTCACTCGCTCGCTCGCCAGTTTGGCCACCCAGTCGCTCGGTCACTCGCCAGTTTGGCCACCCAGTCGCTCACTCGCTCGCTCGCGCGCGATTAGCAGACTGATCCTAGTTCATTAGAGAAAATGTCTCTGACAGCCTATGTACTAATATGCTAGTGTGATAGAGATGATGAAGGTATAATTTTAAAGGAATTGTGCCCACATTTTGTGTGAAAGAAGAATGAAAAACCCTTTTAGTAAACATCAGCCTCAGTAAACCTGATCGGGATTCAAACTTCGATCTCCCCGTCATCGGTAGTCCAGTCTATTGCCAGAGTGACTGTTCTTTTTACCATGCGGCCATCGAAGTGGGTTTATCGGTTTTAAATTAATTAAATCCGAATCAAACCATTAAAATATTAAATTCAATACACCCTATTAAAACCAGCTGAGAGGCAAGCCAGATAACTTATATTCAAGCATTAGTGCACATTTTTTATAAGCGTTGTGACCTATGACCTGCATCTAAGCTGCTATTTTTTATTAATTTTTTTTCTACCGCGTCTTACTACCCATTCGGGTTATACGCCTATGAACTAATTACACTATAGAGTTAGGGATTAGGAGGGTTTAATTTAGAGGAATTGTACCCGCGTTTGCGTAGAGGGAGAGTGGGGTTTTTTTTTAGAAAACTCACACTCAGTGCACCCGACCGTGATTAAACCCAGATCACCCTCATCTTCAGCAGTCTAGTCTAACATGAGGGTAGCGCGTTAGATCATGTAGCCTTGGAAGCGGGTCTAAGCTGCTATTGCTTGTAGAGAATGCAATATTTTTAAGTCGGTACATGTCTAAACGTTTTAACAGTTTCTCTTGAGAAAGGCTAACTTTTTCTTTTCTGCCGTCTCAATCCACGCCTTACCACTCCATCGGGCTATCACAAACATTTCCACTGGGGAGGAATATCTAATTTTGAGGAAGTTGACACGTATTTACGTGCAAGGGCTGTAGTAGACATTTAAGGGGGAAAGGGGCGTGAATACGTATCGGTAGACCCATCTAGTATTTGAACCCCGACCTACCAGTAAAGGTAAAATAAACAGTTTAGAAACCTACGTCTTTGTATAGGTATTCCACCCCCTGCACTCCCATTTCTCTCTCTCTCTCTCTCTCTCTCTCCCTTTATGTCCCCCAGCGCGAGATTTTTAATTTGGCGTCTCCCAAATGTTGCCATCGTAAATAGTTTAATAAGTTACAATACAATTTTGGTAGGAAGAACAGTAGAAGTTAGTTACTTAAGTTATTAAAACCATTTTAATGTTTTCATATATCTAGTCTTTTTATCTGCAGCTGTCACTTTTAATAGATATCATAAACACAAATAAAATAGAGAAAAATATTTGCAATGTAATTTGTTTGAATTTTCTAAACTGTTCTTCCAACCAAAATCAGGGTATAGCTATTTCTTATAGGCTTCAGTAGCCAGATGGACTAAGGCACTGGTATTCGACCTTTTTTGTTCACGCGTCCCTAGATATAATTCCTCTTCAACTTTATACCACCAAAATTGTAGGTGCAAATGCAAGCTAAACATAATCAATAATCTACATCAAAAATAAATTACATTAAAAATTGTACGAAGGTCGGGATGTGGGGAAGGCGAGAAAAGGTAAGTGTTTTTGAAGTTTTTATAGCAAAACTTTTTTTGGCCAAAATAAATAAAATATATCTTCAGTAGAAACATAAAGTTTAATTTTCTTCTCGCTGTGATATCAATAGATCTTGAATATCTGTCATGAGCATAGCAGCACTAATTGATAAACTTTTCAAATGAAGAGAAAGAGTTGTCAATAAATTACAGGACACCCTTGACATGTATTCAAGATCTGTTGAGGCCGCCATGTGGGGAAAATTAAACTTCATGTTTGTATTGCAGCAATATATGGTTTCTTTTAACAAAACAAATTTTTGCTATAAGAACTGCAAAAACACTTACCTTTTATCGCGTCCCCTACAGCCCCACCTTAAGCAATAAGTTTTAAATTATACATATATGTGTGTGTGTGAATATGTATATAAATTTTTTTAATTTTAATTTTTATGCACTTCTTATGATGTCTTCACATACCCTTAGGATTACGTGTGCCCCAGGTTGACTATCACTCTCGTACTAGATTGACCTGCGTATGACGGGGAGATCGGGGTTAAAATCCCGGTTGGGTCTAATTAAGG
>CABFWB010000333.1:276482-320357 GCA_902151455.1 Timema bartmani | reverse complement strand
GGGGGGGGGGGGGTCCTAGATGGTTTTTCACTCTCCTTCCACGCAAAAGCGGGTTCACTTCCTCTGTATTCAACCTTCCCAATTCCTAACCTATTAGCGTAATTAGTACTGAGGCATATAACCCGACTGAGTAGTAAGACGTGCTGCTAAATAAATAGTAAGGCTGACCAGGTTAAGATAGAGAGCATGTGTCAGTATTTGTCTTGGAATGAAATGTAAAATCATAAAATAGAAAAACCATACTTGTTGCATCCTGCCAGAATTGTAGTTGTGGATTAATAAGTACTATAACTAGAGACCCTGATTTGTGTTAAGGCCCTTGGCCCTGTCGAGTGCAAGTCTAAAATCTATTTTGTGGGATGGTAGACGGGAGGGTGAAAGGCGTGGCGTGGCTTCACCACAACCGACCAAAGTATCTCTCCACGCCAACAAGAATAAATGGATCACGAAAAACGTAGATGGAGCTAGCTACTGGACAGCTCTTGCGGGAAAATTATACGTTTGGAAATATCAGTTTTCTCGAGAACAAGTAAAATTCTTATAGTAATATTTTCAACACCTCTTCTAAGATAATGTATCGATGTTTATTAGGTGCTACATTTTTTTTTTTCTATGCAGCCAGCAGTTTTCTACTGAAAAATGTCAAAATTATTGATTTTTGATCACTGTTAAAATTGTTGAGGAGGTATGTATATAAAAAGTATAACTTAATCAACATGCTTTTATTCTTGAACAAACCGTTTCCGAAAAGTGAATTGCAAAACAATAAAAATTCTTGGAGATAGCTGTTTGTTCCCATGGCTCTACATTTCCGCGCCAAATCCGGGCCAATCACCTTAATAGAATGTTTGTGTTTCACTAAATAAAAAGTTTTATTTCGGTTTTAAAAGTTGGCAAATAAAATGACCTTTTGACTACAAATGTTAAAAACAACAACTCAAATTTAAGTTGTAAAATACAATTAATAGACAAATTAGGGCTAGATTTTAAATTTAAAATCCTAGCCATTTCCATTTGTTTACAATATGACTTATAAACGCCAGATCAAACACATAATTTACTTCTTTACCAAGAGTATTTGGGTTAGGGAAATACATTTTCTAGAGTGAGAATTTTGATTGATTATTAAGTAAAAAATATTGTGGGTACAAGTTTTTTTTCTGCTACTTTAATGCAAAAAAGTTAAATAAAGATGACGTATGTTACTTGGTAAAAATACGTATGGTTTTTATATCGTTCTCATCTAAATCAACATAATTGACCATTATTAGTATATAAAAAGCAAAGTTGTCAATTTTATAATAATATATCATTTGGTTTGGTTTCGTGTGTGTAAAATATATTTGAAAACCCTACAATCAACTTTAAAAATAATTTGATTTTCACTTTAAAGTGCTAGTAAAAGTTTGTAAAAACACATCTCACAAAATGTTGGTGTCCCTAAGTATCACCAAGTAGACTAGTGCTGAACCAGCTTTACAAATATCTGCATCAGTAGGACACAAGCTAGGCCATCAATCCTAACATGTCTGGTTTATCGAGGACTGGGGGGTTGTAGTTTGAATTCTGAATAAGTGTTCTGAGATGGTATTTCTGAAATGTTTTCTCACTCTCTCTCTCCAAGCAAATGTGTATAAATGTCCTCTAAATACTAAATGTCCTTTAAATACTATATCCTTCATCCCAACCCCATTAGTGCAAATATGGGGATAATCGGGACAGGTAAACCCCAATTTTCTTACAAATGGACATATCTTACACTTAAAAAAGTTACGAGATCAACTTTCATATGTTCATAAGTCAAGTTATGTGATCTGCGCGGTCACTTTTGATAGACATTATCAAAACCTGTTGAATAACAATAATACATTAGAACGTTATTGATGTTGAATGCAAAAACAAGTTTCTATTTTCTAAAGGATACTCCAAACATCCTTTCGTAGGAAAATCAAGGTATAGTAAAATGCGGAAAACATGAAGCTCTACAAAATAGTGAAAACAAATGTTGACTTGAAGGTAGACAATGAAATAAAATATTTTTGAGATAATTACATACATACTAGTGATAGAGGTTTTTATTTACCTAATGACTTGCTTAGTAGAAAAACTATGAAAAAAGAAAAATGTCTTAGTGAGATTCATTTCAATAGCTTGAGTTTGTTGACTCCCCCCAATAAAATAAATTTAGTTATGTCTACTGAATAGTGGTTAGTAACAAGAGGCTCGTTAAAAGATTCTGATGGTTCTAGAAAATGTGTACAGTGATGGTGAGTTTAGTTATGGTTTCAATGTACTATCGTGTAGTCTGTATTGCTTCACGCATACCATTTGCACCAGTGGTTATGTGGCCTGAAAGTTCAGGCTCACAATAGATTGGTTTACCCGCCCTCCCTAGATGCTAATGAATATACCTTTTCTTTGCACTAGCCTCCTCATCTATATTCCTTAAAAGTGAGGTGGCAGGGAAAACAAGCTAAAGGAGTTACATCAATCATAAAATTTTAGCAAAAGTTTTTAGATAAATATAAAAAAACAAAACAGTTTTACTCAAATGTTGCGATGCCTATGACAGGTATTAATTAAGAAATGTAGAAAATTATACTGAAAATCTCCACGGAATCAGTACTTTATGTATTTATTTCCTTTCCCCTGACTGTAAAAATAAGTTCTAATAAAGTACTATGTGTTTGGGAACTATATATTGAGTATATAACTAAGGATGTAATTTGGCGATGGAAATTAGGAAAAAAGGCCAAAACTTTGTTATATAACATATAATATCAATCACTGTCTCCGTATGGTTCTGAAAACTGGACAGGCCAAAGCTTTGTTATATAAGGCATATTATCAACCAACGTAGACGTATGGCTCTGAAACATGGACATGGACAAGGAAAGATTTAAATAGATTGCAGGCTGCAGATGTGGTTTCTGAGACACAGTGGAAATGTTACAAGGAAAGATAAGATAGGGAGCCAAAAAATTATATTATACTTCTAGAAGAGATGCTGAAGAGGAAAAGGTTGAAGTGGCTAGGGCATGAGATAAGAAAGGAGGAGCACAGAATGTCCAAGAAAGCTCTGCAGAGTGAGGAAAAGGGTAGAATACCTTTCGGAATACCATGGACTAGATGGATGGACCAAGCGCATAAGGACATGGAGGCTAAAGGAGAGGACTGGAGACACATGTCAGAGGGAGAAGCTTGAAGAGATCGACAGGAACGGAAGAGGTTGTGCTAGACGACCCGCAGAGGAAGAAACATCCAATGATGATGATAAAATTGAGTATATTTAGTTTATGTAGACATGTAAATATTGCACACATGTAAATAATGTTTCACTCTCTCCAAAATAAAATTAAACTGCTTCTACTCACCCTGGCAGCCTGTAGAGGAAAGGTTAAAGTGCAGATCTTGACAAGTGTCGCAGTGAGGACCCGTAACACCTGGTTTACAAGTGCACTCCCCTGTTACGGAGTCACACACTGAAGAAATGGAACCTTTGGGATGACAGGAACAGGAAAGACAGCCTGCTGTTTTGTTTCCGTACCCCACCTGAAGTAACACAGTTGCACCAAGCTTTAAAACTCATCCATAAACAATATGGATATGCAAGCTCGAATAAAGTTGTCAGAAAAACCCCGAGTAACAAGTCTAGCCCAGCTTGAATTCAACACTATATTATTTAAAAAGTCTTCTATTAGATTAAAAATCAAATGTTTACTAAATAAAAAAAAATGGATCTAAAATAAAGCTAAAAATAATATTTTTTTCTTAACTTTATTTTAGAACCATTTCTTTTTTGAAATTACAATAACATTTGTTTTGAAATGAAAATAACATTTGCAAACTGCGCATTGCACACACAACATCCAAACAAGTAGATATGGGAGCAAACATCATGTCATCCCTTTAGCACACACACAAAACATATAAGAGAAACAGAGTTATACAACAAGCTTAAATTTGCTGAACCTATAAATTGGTCGAGCTCGATTTTGAGCTTTTAGGTCCAGGTTCAAGCTGTAATTGTAGACCACCAATAACCAATCTGTGGTCAGTTGCCAATAAATACCACAAAACATGAAAATAAGCTTTCGTTTGATTTTTGTGTGTGTGTTAAGCTGTTGAAATGGTAGGTACTAAACTGACAATTAAAGCCGATTTGTATAACTTACAACAAAATTTGAGTTTTTTTTTTCATACAGTGAGTCTTAGTACACGTCCAGACTATTTGTTCAAGCTATCGAGTTCCCAGCCAGGATTCAAACATAAATCTTGGGGAGAGCCTCAGAAATGAGAGACCATAACTGGAATTTGAAGCTTTAGCGCTTTCGGATCATGCAAGAAACGGAATGAATGTTATAATCAGAATGAGAGATGACAGATAGACCTACCTCGCAACGGTCACAAGTTCTCCCTCTAAACCTCTCTCGACAAAGACACTGCCCTGACTCGACGTCGCAAGAGTCGGAATTCACCGATCCCAATGGGTCGCACCGGCATGCTGAGGAGGGAAGAGTAGCAGCGATCAGTAATAACCATGGTGTTGATGACATTTATTACAGCCCAATTTTCATAGAAAAGGACTAATGAATATAAACATTACTATATCTACTTTCATGTATTCATACATTAGATCGTGTGATAGGTTGAACTCATTGTACTGTCTATATTTTTCAATACATATTGATGCTATAAAATGTAAAGGGACTCCTGGAGAGGAGTGCGAGTGTGCCTCACAAGAAAGTAAAGGGGAGGGGACCCATTAGCGGCACAACTATTGGGGACAGCTTAGGAATTATTTTTCTTTAGGTCGGCAGTGAAAACCAGCCTCTCCTTCTCTCCCCCCCCTCCCCACTCCTAAGCGACCAGCTCATTACATCAGGAACCAAGGAAAGGTGAGGGTGGTGTATAGTTAGTAAATGACAGTTGAGGGACACTGTTGTACCGGGCAAAAGGTGACCCAGTTCACCATAAGTGTAATCAGTTTAACATGGGATAAATAGGTCTACTCTTAATCAAGTGATTTATTTATATATTAATTGCCTGTATAGTTAATAACCCTCTATAATCTATGTCTAAGAGAGAAAGGGAGATAGAAAAAATGGCGCAACTAGATCGCATGTCCTTATGTCCAGGTCTCTCCTGGTGAAAACTAGATATCCCCCTGATTATTCAATGTTTAGCATATATATCCATAAAATAAACCTATTTTCACTTTATGAGGTAATTGTATCATATTTTATTATATTTTACTTGTTCCTATCTAGGTGTCCTATCATTATTTAAAAATTACCTTTTTCTACTTTTTGTGTTTTTTGGTTTCCTCTTTTTTTAGGAAGTTGTGTTGCGCATTTCACACTTCCTCCTGATGAATTTCAATAGACTGAAACCTATATCGGGGGTTCGAGTGGTAACGATTGATTTTCTTCAAGAGGCAGGCAGTAATTCTTTGTCCAGTTGCAGCACTGTAAAATGTGAACTGTGCTCTTCTTTTAATTGTAAAAGCCATACTGTGTTTCGTTCCTTTTATTTGTTTCTATCCACCTTCTTCCAAATATAATTCAGTGTTTAACATAAAACAATGCATGTATATTTTTTATTTTACAAACCCTCTAAAATGTTTTCATGTATGCCCGATGGTACAAGTACCCCAGTTTGAATACCACTGTCTTAGATTATGCTAACCATAGTATTAAACATAGTAATTGAAAAAAAAGTATAGTTAGTATAATCATACAAAAGTCACATTAATAAATATATATTTAAAGTTGGCTGTACACATATAGTGGGTCTGTCTATATAAAAGGGTACAATTCTGTCTGTATGTTATGATAATATTTTTTAGAAATGTGCAAGTAGGCATTTTTCACTACGAGTCTAGTTTGAATGGAAACATCGAGCTTTCTTAGAGCTTGCCTTATCCCTACATAAACACAAACATATATTTTTATGAAGGCAATTTTTTTTTGTGAAAAAAATAAATAATCACACAAATCCAGATATTTAAATAAATTTAATATACAGTAAGTAGCTGTACTAGTTATAGTTAAACTCGGAATTTCCAAGATAAAACCAAAAATTTTGAGTAGCGTACTTACCCAACTTTTTTCGGGTTTTGTAAAAAAAAATTTGAGATGAGTTCAAACAGCTATTAAAACTCGACCAAACTCAAGTTTTCAAGTACTGGCCCACTCCTAGTATTTTCCCACATTTTGGCTCTCAATTCTACGCTTTACATCAGTGGTTCCTAAACTTTTGTCGGGGTCACCACCACTTCCAGCACTCCTCTAACAACTTAGCAATACCCTAGGTAATCCCCACTTCGGGGACCACTGCTTTAGATGAATGCTAGTAGTGTTCTTTGTACTTATTTAAATATGGTTCAAATCCTATATTTATCAAATCCAAATTTTAGATTATCTCTCAAATTTTAAATCCAAATTCAAATCCTCATCTTTAAAAATTTCAATAATTCTGGTTAGACTGTTAGAAGGAAAGTATTTAAAATTGAATTTTAAAAAAGTTGTTTGAGACTTGTCATTTGTCAAACATGTATACATCATGAACCACAAAGTAATCACTTTTTTTTTTAATATAATTTTGCCCTTTTTTTGTGATTTTGTTATTCTCCCAACTACACGAGTTTATTCAATTCCTTTTTAAAATTGCTTAAAATTTGTATTTTAAGTCAAGGTCTTAATAATAATTTGTATTCGATATATTTTTGTTGAGATTATTTGAATCTTAAATCTATCAAATACCATAGGATTTGAGGGATTCTAGCGTCTCATTTCTAGTTTTGTCACAAGTGCACAGTTTTTTTTTACAGAACTTTAACATGAGGGTGATTATAATCATCTGGGACAACGCCCATACACTACAACAAGCAAATGTTTCCATGATATTGGTTGCTACGTACCCCTGCAGTCTCCTTGCTGGGGGTCACCATAATGTCCCTTGATGCAACGCTCACACTTCCAGCCCTCCGTGTTTCCCTGACATTGAAGGCACTGGCCCGTCAACCCGTTGCAAGGGCCCCCACCACAGTCACAAGACTGACAAGTAGAGCCCTGAACCAACGGGTCACCATAGTAACCGCCAGAGCATCTGTCAAATAAAAAACATTATTTTCAAAATAACTATTTACTTAAATGATACAGGAAGAGTCAATCACATAAATGATGCACCTGACGTTGATATTATAGGGTTCAATCATGACTGGATATATTAGGTGTGGATTTATTACAATGTGGTTTCACATCCTCTCTACAAGCTCACATACCGTACTTCCTTAACACTTACATTTTTATTGCATAAGGTATTACAATGTGGTTTCCTATCCTCTCTCCAAGCTTGCATACTTTCTTAAGTTTTACTTTTTTTATTGCATATGGTGTTAGTTTATTAAAATGTGGTTTCCTATCTTTTAGTGGTCTGGTACACTTTCTTAACACAAAATCATTTTTTATCATGTTCCCTTAAGATTGATTAGCTTAAGTTGCTAACAACCAGCAGTGACATTAGAGTAGGGGCCTTCAAACTTTTAAGGTCCAAGGGCCAAAGTTTCTGTCTCTTGTTGGCTCGCGGGACGCAATACTGTACCGACAATATTAGGATTGAAAGTATTATTTTACTTCTTGCGTCCCGAGTGTCTCGGCGGTTATGAGCAGAACGCGAACACTCCCGACTGTTCGAATGCACCCAAAATAGTTCTCTTTCCTTTAACTACTAGAGTATCCATTTGCCAGTTAAAGATAAATTTGTATAAAAGCGTAGTATTTTTCTTCACGTATAGAGCAAAAATAATTTACAAAATAACTTAAAATATGTATTTATTTAACTATTTAATTATGTAAAATATAAATTTGTATTTATCATTTTATCTCTTTGTGGGTATTCAAGTATTACGTAAGCACATTTTTAGCCATTTTTAACCTCTCCTCCCCCTCTTGTAAGCAAAAATAAGAAAATGCCTGAACCCCCACCCCCCTTTTTTTTTGCTTACATAAGATTTGTCAACTTTTTTTCCATTTGCTCACTGGAATAACAATTTCTTTTTACGCAATTTTGCCAATAACCTGAACAGGTAGTAAGACGTGATGATAAACAAAATTAAAAATTCATGCAATTTATAAATTGCTGGTGATTATTATCATAGAGGTGTAAATTAATATTGTGAAATAATTGACAATTAGCACTGGTATACAATGAATTTAAATTTATTGAACAGATAAAATTAAAACAAGTTATAACATTATAAAAGTTTAAAATTTCAATTTACTTTTAATTGATGTTATAAACAGGTATTATTAGTGAATACATGAATATTATATTTATAAAAAACCCATCCTGAACTCCATTTAATTCGATGACCACCGTTGTTGAACACAACACTTTCAATTATTATGTTTATATTTGGGGTGGCTAAGTCACTCAATTTTTGGCTTACTTCTATAGGTTTCTCCACTTCTTCCTCATTTAGCCCCTCAGAATCTTCATTGCTGCCTGAAGTAAAAGCGGCTTGCGATGTGCCCTCCCTCAATTTTACCCTTCTTTTTCTGTCTCATATAAGCATTGTTCTGACACCCCTAGCCCCCTTGTCAGTAAAAATAAGCAAAGCTCGAACCCCATCTCCCCCTAAGGTGCTTACATAATACTTGAACAGCCCCTTGAAATAATTTTATATTTTTCACGAGCTGGCAGGCTACAGGTTGAAGACCCCTGTGTTAGAGCATAGTAGGACAATGCTGTTTTCTGTCGTTGCAGGGAGGATTAAGGAATCCAAATTTTTACATACCAAACGTCTCCTGGGTATTTGCATCAAAATTCATTGAAGACTTTATATCAAAATGTATAAAGGATTATTATAATAAGTGTAAATCTACTCTAATTATTACAATATTGAGTGACAAGACAATTATATAAATAAATAAATGGTACAACACAATTTGTGTTTTGCGTGAAGTGTTATAGCTTGGAATAAAATATTCAAAAATAGATTTTCAATAAACTACCCTTAAGTAAGTTTTCTTCAGAAAAATAAACATATCATCTTGTTAATCACAATAAATACTCTTTATATATTGTTGGAATTGTTTAATTCACATCAAATGTTCAAACCATTTTTAGAAAAAATCAAATTTTCAAAAATCAATTATTTGTAAACTACATATATATGCTCTTATTTATAATGAATAACAAAACTCGCATAATCTTTATGAATTAAGTCTTGAAAGCCAAATTCAAACCATTACAAGTTCTCAAATTTGTATTAGTAAATAAAAATTGGTTGTCATGATCCAATAAAAAGGTTGAGGATCTTTGATTTAGATATCACATAAGTTAAATATGTCAGGGGTTAAGTTGTTGTGTAGCAGCCACTGAAAACAAGTAGTGTATATGTACTAAAAAACAAGTAATGTATATGTACTAACGACATTCAGAACTTACAACCAACAACTCAGGGTAGATAATGCCAAGCATGCCAAATTATTATTTTTGTATTAATATAATATATAATATAATTTATAATATAAATATATATATATTTGTAATATATATAAATGGTGTCGAAACAAACTGTTAGAAGGTTTTCTCCTCAGTCAAAACATACCTTTCACAATGGTCACCGGCATACCCTGCAGGACATGCGGTGCAAATATAGTCATGACCGCCCTGTTCACAGGTTGGACTAAAGTTGCCCTCTGGATTAAATGAAGGACAGGCACAGGGGCGGCAGTCAGGCGGGGTCCCTTGCCGAGCATCGCCATAGAACCCTGCAGCGCATTTCCCACACTTGCTGCCAGTCGTGTTGTGCTCACATGCCTGGACAGAATGTAAGATGGATTTGAGGCTTTCACTTACTTAATTGAATGTAAGAGAAACCAGGAAAGTTGATGCCATGGGAATTGAGTTTTAGAGGAGCATGTTAGCTGTCAAGAGGAGAAACAGGATTATGAATTAAGTTGCACAAACAAATATCAGGAAGTACATGAGATAGTGGAGGAAGCAAAGGTGTGGGGGTATGGTCATGTAATGAGGATGGAAAAGTAGAGAATACCAAAGAGAAGGATGGAAAGAAATCATGTAGGAAAAAGACTGCATGGGTGACAGAGAGATGGGAGGAGTAAACAACAGCAAGTGTAAGAAAGAGAGAGAGAGCGAAGAAAAATGGAAGCAAATAAAGGAGGAAGAATTGTGGGAGAAAAGAGAAATATGGAGACGTTTTACTAAAATGATCCAGCCACAAGCTTGAAATAGTTGATAATGATTCTTAATTATAGTAAAAAACATACTAGCATACAGTTATTATCAATAAGCATTGAAAGGAGGATAGAATGGCAAGGCCTTTAGGTTTATAACTAAAACACCATAAAAAACAGACTTTTGGGAATTCATCAAGCCCCTTAGTTACTGCCGATAATCCTACGCTACAATGATAAGGATTGATAGAGCCTTAGCGTAACTGAATGCCAGTTTTTACTGATATCTTGAGCGAGTAGTCCTCCTCTGTAATGTTTATGCCAATTAATTTTCCATCACATCTCACTACCTGTTTGGGTTATATGCTTTGTTATTAGTTATGCTAGTGGAATAAGGATGAGGAAGGTAGAATTTATATTTTTTGTGAAGGAAGAGTGGAAAAACATTTAGGGAAGAACCACCCTCTGTACACCTTACCGGAATCTGAACCTCAATCACCTCGTCATCGATAGTCCAACATATAGCAAGAGTGATGCTTTAGAACAGGCATGTCCAACACGCGGTGCCAAATCAAATTGATGAAATAAACAACAAATTAGGCTCTTGTAGCTGAATTAAATGCTTACTAATTTCTATGAATTTAAATCATAAGTATAATGGGTTATTTTTGCACCGCGTCTTACTTCCTGTTAGGGTTACACACTTATGTACTAATTATGCTTATGGTTTTAGGGATGAGGAAGGTTATATTTAGAAGAAGTGCACCCACATTTATGTGAAAGAAGAGTGTAAAAGCATTTTGGGGAAAAAACCTCAGTACACTCGACTGAGATTTGAACCTCAATCTTACCGTCATCGGCAGTCTAGTCTACTACGTGAGTAGCACCTTAGACCATGTGATCACCAAGGCGGGTGAGTATAATGTTACTTTTTAATGTATGCATGTATGTATTTATTAAAAATAAATACCTTTTAGTTTATATTTTTGGCATATTTGGGCATCGGGTATTATAGATTTCATGTACGGTCTCCGGCCAATTTCTTGAGAACTTATGCAGCCCTTAGCTAGGGAAAGGTCGAAATGGTCTCCCTTAGAGCATGTGACCACTGAAGCTTATTACAGCCAGTGAACTTACATCATGAACAAGGCTATGTGACCACTGAAGCTTATTTCAGCCAATATACTTACGCCACAATCAAGGCTATATTACCACTTTCTGATGTAATGTAGGTCTACAAGATATCAACATACTGTTCTAGTGATATCCCAAACAATAATTATTTTCTATGAACCTAAAATAGCAATTTTAAAAATTCCAAAAGTTTGTTTGTCTTAATGTGTTCTATTTAATATTGGAATTTATTATAAATACTTGAATAGATTATATTTAATTTTTTGAAATCAATATTTATTAATTTATGTTTTTAAAGAAACTATTGTGATAAAATAAGTTATCTTTCTCATAGTAATCAACTGTTTCCAGCCTGTGACTGGGTTTAGTAAAATGGTTCCATATTACTCTGTCCTTTCCCCATTCATACTTCTTTATTATTTGTTTCCATTCTTTTACTTTCATTCGCACACTTGCTGATATCTGCTCTTTACATCTTTTCATGGCCTCCCTTTTGATCTTTTTCCTACGTCATTTATCATAATCATTCACCTTGGTTTTTCTTTTCCATCCATTAAATGACCATACCATTTCATCCTTGCTTCCCCAGCTATCACTTGTACTTCCTGTACCCCAGCGCTTTTCCAGATAACTTCATTCCTAATCTTGTTTCTCCTCGCGACAGCTACCATAATCCTCAAAAACCTCATATCCTTTACCTCCACTTTCCTAGTCTCTCTTACATCCAATGTCCATGCTTCTGCTGCATCTTTCTAAATATGCTTACATTTTTTTAAGTACCGTAATATATAAGATCAAGGTAGCGACAAAATATCAGAAATAAAATTACCTGATGCTATATTGATCTAAAAAATAAAAATTTCCTCGGCTAAAATCCATATAGAAATTTATAAAGATGTTTAAAAAAAAACATATTAATCAATTTGTTTTAAATAATTACTGGTATTTTAAAAATGCACTCCAAAAATGGTTTTCATCAACTTTGATAAAACAGTGTTTGAATAGGATCCAAGGTATTTCTCTACCATAGAAAGCCAAATATACAATTCTTCCTGATTAAATATATAATTCTCTGATTTTCCTGGTAGTTTTGATTTCCCTCACTTTTCCAGGTTTTCCATATTTTACCTGATTGTGGTCACACTGAAGATAGATTAATATATTTCACATTCATGGCCAAACAAATAATCTAGCTAGGCTTGAACTAGAATGGTAAAACTAACAAAACTTGTTCTACATTTTTAGTAAGAACATTGATACAGCTTTTTATACATTGAAACCAAAATGAAATCATATCAGGTTATTTAGTTGGAGACACTTACTGCACACTGTCCTGTGAACGGGTCACAAGTAGGTGCGTGACCATGGCAGTCACACTTCCTACACTCTGCTTGCCCCTGGTGGTCAGAGCTGGCGTTAACCCTGGTGTAACCATACTTGCAACTCTCGCAAGAAAGACCAGAGTAGCCTGGGGGGCATGTGCAGTGCTCCACATGGCGGGTTAAAGAACCACTGCCGTTATATGTGCCAGTCTGTAAGGAGACACTCTGCAAACTGAGAAGGAAATATAAACAATCTATTAATACTGGGTATACGAGCCAATTATATGATTACTTATTTACTTGCTTATTAGGAACTCTAAAGTTAATTGCCGCACTTACAAAAGCACGCCACCTATCCCTATCTTGAGCTAGTTCTATCCAGTCAACCTCATTACACCCTATCTCTTTCAGGTCCACTCTAATGTTATCCTCCAATTTGTGTCTATTTGGTTTCTTCCCATTGGGTTTACCAGTGAATACCTTGAACACGATTCTATATTCTTCCATTCATTGTGCATGTCCTTTTGTGTTTTTTCTGTTTCCTCTTTAGGAAGTTGCGTTGCACGTTTCACACTCCTCCCTGATGAGTTATGATAGAATGAAACCTAGGACAGGGGATTGGGTGGTGACGATTTATCTTCTTTAAGAGGCAACCATTACCTCTTTGTCCAATGGCAGCAATGTAAAGTGTGAACTGTGTTCTTCTTTTCATTGTGAAACCCATATTGTGTTCGTCCCTTTTATATGTTTCTATCCTCCTTTCCTAAACCTTCTTCCAAATATAATACAATTACCTCATAAAGCGAAAAGAGGTTTTCCTTATAGAGAGATAAATATATATACTATAAGAAGTAGAAATATAAATATATCAATTTTTTCTAGAGTTGGGTTGAACTCACTCTGCTACGAATTCGAACCTCTAATTTACCTTCGAACCCTGAATCTTGAATCTAAATATGAATCTTGAAAAAAAAAATTATGAACACAGAGGAAATATAAATATAATATAATAATGATAGATAATAATGATAAAAAATATCAAATAGTAACTAAATGTTAACATTCTTTCATATAATCCATTCATTCAGTTAAGTGTTAAATTACTGGTCTGGGGCCTGGCTGTTAAGTTCATCCTAATTATAATTGATTCTGAACCACCAATAAGCAATATTAGAGCTCTAAAACAAACTTCAGTCAAAAAATTGAAAGGAAAAAAAATAATATTTTTTTAAGGATTTGAGTCTCAAATCTGAATTTTTCTCGAATCCTTGAATCTCAAATATCCTTAAGGATTCAAGGGTCTCATCCCTAATTTTTTCATATGAACACATTAAAGAATATTCCTCTAAACTACCTATATTAAATTGTTAATAACAAAAGTGTCAAACATACAAAGAAGAATAATTCAAAATGCTGATTAATTAACACAATAACCGCTATCATATCGAAATGTTGTTTGACTCTGAGTAAATTTATGAGTCACATCAAGCGGTGACCTACAAGAAACACACCTGCCCTCTGCTTGATCTGTGTGGAACTTTGCTCGAAGCAGCACATGCCTGACATCGGCCAGAACGCTCATCATCTGTGCCCTGGTTGCCTTGTCGCCGCGGTAGTCTTTCCTTTTCAGTCGAGTGACAATGTCCTTCACAGAGTCAGGCACGTGGTACCAATCTCCTTCCCGGAGGGTGACTGTGATGGTGGTATTGCGCACTTGGTTATAGGAGCTCTCTCCGTGACCCAGGCGCATGCTGTTACTACCCTGGAATAATGCAGCGGTGATTACTGTTGGAGTAACTGACTAAGCTACACGATCTAACCACTGCACCAATCACGAAAGGCGCTGCAGTAGCGCGAGTATCAAGAGTTAACCAATCACGCACTTTCACTTTCACAGTTGTTTTTCTCCTTCAAACCAGACCGCGTCGTTCTGTGCTCACGCTAACCTTATTTGTGTTAATTAGCCCATTAAGTGTATTTGTAGATAGTGTTTTTGTCTCGGACGTTGACTCTTGTGTACCCGACTTTAACCTTTGCTAACAGGTTATGGGCCCAGGCTCGTCGCGATAATTTTCGTGTGACTAATCGAAGATCGCGAAGCACGTAACTTTAACGGACATTGCGCCATATTGAGTCTCGAAAACTCGTTAGTACGCCGCGAAGATGAACGCGACCGGCGTAAAGTTCGAAGTTTTAAATAAAGAGAACTATGAAACATGGAAGATACAAATGCGTGCAGTTCTCATAAAGAATGATGCATGGGGCTATGTGAGTGGAACAATCGTGAAACCAGAAGCGGTTACAGCCGAGCCGGCGACGATTGAAGCCGAACGACGGTGGAGAGAAGCCGACCTGAAGGCACAATCTGACATAGTGCTCGCCATGAACCCGTCGGAAATTAAACAGACTAAGGGCTGCGAGACCTCACGGGAAATTTGGGAAAAATTAGAGGGAATATACCAGTCCAAAGGGCCGGCACGGAAGGCTGCCTTGTTGAATAATTTGATGTCCTTGAAGTTACAAGATGGCGGCGACATGCATGAACACTCTCGATGTTTTTTCGACATGGTGGATAGGTTGGCAGAACTGGAGGTTGACATTAATCAAGAGCTGTTGGCAGTCATGTTTTTGCGCAGTCTACCGGAGAGCTACGAAAACTTTCGTTGCGCCATGTCGTCACGTGACGCATTACCGCCTCTGGAGACGCTTCGAATCAAAGTTGCGGAGGAATTCGACGCGCGCAAGGAAACGAGCCGGAATTCAGCACAAAACGCGATGTACGCGGGAAAGTCGGCCGGAAATAATAAACGGGAAAAACACAGATGGGAGAAATTGGACAGAGACTATGGTGCGAAAAAGGACTCGAAAATGAAGTGTTTTAAGTGCAATGCGATCGGACACCGGGCGAAAAACTGTCATAAGACAAGGAAGTCGAACGAACAATCCGTTAAAAACGTCGAAAGCGTGTGCCTAGCCGCGACAGACATGTCCAACAACGGTGCATTTCGAATCGGAAATAATGCGGATCGCGTCAGCTGGTGTTTCGACAGCGGGTGCACGTCTCACATGTGTGGGAATATCGAGTCGTTTGCACAGATCAGTCGGAACTTTGATCACGGAAAGCTAAATCTCGCGAACGGAACATGCACAGATATCAAAGGAATCGGTACCGTGTCAATCGGGACGAGCGCGAGTGGTAATAAAAAGGTGATCGAATTCAAAGACACCTTGTTTGTACCGGACCTACGCGCCAACCTTGTTTCGGTCGGGAAGGTTACCGACAAGGGATACAAAGTGATTTTTAGTGAGACGAAGGCTGAGGTCATCGATCAGGATGACAACGTTCTGCTTATCGCGAAACGGGAAAACGGACTATATTATTTCCCAGAATTGACAGACCAGGAATGCAGGAAAATCTCAGGCCCAGATGACGCCGCACTTACTCCAATGAAGAATTCCATTGAGGATTGGCATGCTCGCATGGGACATCTTAATGTCAAATCACTTCGCGAGGCCATCAAGGCTGGATCAATTCAAGGAATCAACGTCGAGGGCATCAACAATGATTTTCAATGCAGTGTTTGTCTCCAAGGGAAGATGTGTCGCACTCCATTTCCAAAGGTTTCGGAGAGAGTGTCAGTACTGGGTGAGCTCATACATTCTGACATCTGCGGTCCAATGCGAGTAGCCTCACATGGAAAGAAGCTCTACTTTGCTACTTTCATAGATGATTCTTCGGGATGGTGTGAGGTGAGATTCATCGAGCATAAGAACCAAGTGATGGACGAATTCGATAGTTTCAGGGCACTTGTGAGCACCCAACAGGGAAAGGCGGTTAAGTGCTTACAGTCGGATAATGGACGCGAATATGTCAACAAACAGTTTGACGAGCTGCTCCAAAGGCATGGCATCTTGAGGCGTTTGACCGTACCTCACAACCCGCAGCAAAATGGAGTTGCTGAGAGGAGAAACAGGACACTGATGGAGATGGCACGCTGCCTTCTAATTCAGTCCGGGCTGCCACCGACTTTTTGGGCGGAGGCCGTCAACACCGCAAACTTCATACGCAATAGGTCACCAACGAGTAAACTAAAGGGAAGAACCCCGTACGAGGTTTGGTTCGGGAAGCCACCGGACGTGTCCAGCTTTAGGATCTTTGGGAGCGAAGTCTTCGTCATGGACAGAACGCCGGGCAAGGGGAAGCTGGAAGTACGATCGAAGAAAGGCATCTTCGTGGGGTATAGCTCAGAGTCAAAGGCGTACAGGGTATGGCTACCGGAGCAGAGGAAGATCGAGGTATCCAGAGACGCGATCTTCATGGACAGGACTCCGATCCAGTCAACAAAGAGGTGGGAGGACTTCCTACCGCAGGACGACAAGCGCCCAAATTTGTCAAGTTCATCAGTTGACGTTAACGCAACAGAGAATGAAGATCAACACGTCATGATCAACCTTTCTAACGGTAGAGAATCACATCATCCGATCGAGGAGCCATTACCAGAGGCACGTCCTGACGAGTACGAAGACGCCGAGGGCTTTCAAGGTTTTCCCCCAGATGAACCATTGAATGCTGTAAGAAGAGGTCCAGGAAGGCCAAGGGTATTGCGGACCGGACGTCCCGGAAGACCCCCCAGAATCTATGCAATGGCGAATCATGTAGTCAAGGATGACTTCGCTTTTCTGAGTGAAGTTCCAGTTGCTCGAGCATTGACAAGTAAGGACTCAACCGAATGGATTATGGCTATGGCTAATGAAGTGGAGTCAATTCTTGCAAAAGACACGTGGGATCTGGTGGACAGGTCAAAAGCGTCAAGGGTGATCGGCAGTCGGTTTGTGCTACGAAATAAGTATGGCACAAACGGCGTTCTGGAGAAGCGCAAAGCCAGGATAGTGGCGAAGGGATATGCTCAACTGTACGGCAGGGACTTCCATGAGACGTATGCGCCAGTTGCACGCCTAGATTCAATACGGTTGGTCATTTCATTTGCAGCCCAGAACAATATGCACATACGACAGTATGATGTGGAAACAGCGTATTTGAACGGGACACTGGATGAGGAGGTATACATGGAGGTACCAGATCGATTTGAAGAAGTCCTTGAGCACATAGTGAGCAAGAAAGGATACATGGATCAGACTGTCAGCAGGGCGAGGGCCACACTCAACAAGTTAGCAGCAGGTAACATGGTCTGCTACGTAAAGAAGGCTCTGTACGGCCTAAAACAAGCTGGTCGTGCCTGGAACAGACGTCTAGATGAAGAGTTACGTACCATGGGTGCGAAACCCACCAATGGGGACCCGTGTGTTTACATAAGACATTGGAATGAAGAGATCATGATCATCATCATCTACGTCGACGACATTCTGATAATATGTCGTGACCCCGAAGAAACCACCCGTTTTGGAGACAGACTTGGAAAGATGTTTGAGATGAAGGATCTGGGCGATCTAAAGCGCTGTTTGGGGATGGATTTCTCCAGAAACGGCGACGGGATATTTGTAAGTCAAAAGACATACATAAAAGACATCCTTCAACGCTTCGGTATGTCAGATTGCAAGCCTGTTTCAACCCCACTAGACGTTGGAACGAAGTTGGCAAAGGGTGGGGCATGGTCAACTTCGGATGGTGAGAAACCCCCATACCGAGAACTAGTTGGTTGCTTACTGTATTTGTCAGTGGCTACACGTCCGGACATAGCTCATGCAACAAGTGTGTTAAGTCAATTTAATGACTGTTTCAACAGTACTCATTGGGGCGCAGCAAAGAGGGTACTTCGGTACCTCAAGGGCACTACTAACCAGGGAATCTCATACAAGTGTGGGGAAAGCTCGTTAACGGGCTACGTAGATGCCGACTGGGGAGGATCACTTGACGACCGGCGTTCCTTTACAGGATATGTTTTCGTCATGAATGGCGGTGCGATTGCCTGGGATTCGAGGAAGCAACAGACTGTCGCATTATCTACCACGGAGGCTGAATACATGGCCCTGAGTGAAGCAGCCAAGGAAGCCGTGCACCTTCAGCGTTTCCTGCTCGAGCTTGGAAAGGAGGAATTTGGACCGCTTAAACTGCTCAATGACAATGTTGGGGCACAGAGACTGGCGACCAATCCTGTCTTCCATGCACGAACAAAACACATTGACATTCGTCACCATTTTGTACGGGAGACTGTTGAGTCGGGTCAAATAGTACTGGGACACGTGGCATCGGAGGAGATGCCAGCCGACGTGTTAACCAAGGCTTTGACGAAATCAAAGCATGGGCACTGTGTCGAACTCTTGGGACTGATCGGGGCACCCGATGAGCTTCCAGTTGTTATCTCGAGGGGAAGTGTTGGAGTAACTGACTAAGCTACACGATCTAACCACTGCACCAATCACGAAAGGCGCTGCAGTAGCGCGAGTATCAAGAGTTAACCAATCACGCACTTTCACTTTCACAGTTGTTTTTCTCCTTCAAACCAGACCGCGTCGTTCTGTGCTCACGCTAACCTTATTTGTGTTAATTAGCCCATTAAGTGTATTTGTAGATAGTGTTTTTGTCTCGGACGTTGACTCTTGTGTACCCGACTTTAACCTTTGCTAACAATTACTAACACTGGGATGCACAGCCCAATTTTTATTTGAAGGACCTTATCTGACAGATAGAAAAGCTACTAGCTTCACAGGTAGACCCCCTTATGCACGCTTTCGTTATTAGCATTTTTAAATGTGAGCGGATTTTGTTTTTGAGGAGCAATGACATAGGATAACTTTGTGGTTTTCTGGTTGATTGATAGATTGCAACAAGTGTGAGCTTTTTTGTATAAAAAAATGTTCACACATATAATCTCAGCCCAATGCTAGAAAATATCAAAGTGGAATTAAATTTGAATCTAGAAAAAGTAGAGCCGTTGAGAACCCTCATAACAAAAGTTATATTTATATTTTATGAGCACAACCCTGATTTTTTGAGAAGTTCAAAAGTGAGAAGAAAAGTAGAGCATGTTCTGATTTCGCTCCAAGACTAAGACGGCAGCTTACACTTTCGCCAGAATCATCCGACAGTGATTATTAGTAGGATGCTTACTATAATAATTAATAATAAAAACATTACAATTCTTTAATTCATTTCATGAGGTGTAAGTTTTTATTCAACATAATGATTTTTTGATTTTGTTAAATGAGATCTGCTTTATTACCTAATAAACCAATAAATAAAATCATTATTAACTTTTTGTAACTAAGGGTCGGATGCAACTTTCCGAATAAATTGAAACACATTCCATATTTTTACATGCAAATAAAAACGCGTTTTACTCAAATTCAGTATCAACGGTGATTCTTGGGAACGTATCTACTGTGTATAGCAGGGCCCATCTGTACTTTCACATACACATACTGCGTCAAGTAATTTGATATGCACCTGGTACATTTCAGAGGCATTATGAATAACTATAAAGAACCTTCCTATAAAAATTGGAATGTGTTCAAGTAAACACATATTAGTAGTATTCACTATGCAAATAGTCCAACTATTTAATTTAGTAAGTAAATATTTATTGATTTAAGGTTATTGTGTTTGATTTCAGATGGAGACAAAATATTTTTCATCATAAAATTGAGTTTTATTTCTTAGCTAGCACACCACAAAATTTGTGATTTGAGTCTTGTGTGTTTTAGAATTTAAATATATTACTAAGAGCTTGTATAAGCATTAAATTTAGCATACAAACAAACATAGAGCAGAGTGGGGTAAAAGCCTGCATGGTTCAAGCATCATATTATAAAATACTTTTATTTGATTAGTTTGGTTGGCAGCACTGATGTTTGTTAGTGGAAGGTGTCTTGGTGGTTTGTTGACTGCTTTAAAGCCAATGTTTAAAGAAAGTATTCTTGAAGCTATGGGATAAGGTGTTTTAATAATCATTTCGATGTAACATTAGCTTATTCATAAAACAAGTTAGAAAAGTTGAAATGAAAAATACTTTAACAATGATTGGACTCAAGTAAAGCAAGCCTTTAGTAGATAATATTGTTCAGTTTACATAGCAATGATCTTTTGCAGTGAAGCGTTACAAGCTCTTTCCCTAGGGGAAAACGCCCACAAGCAATCCTGGCGTGAGAATCCATGTAGGCTTTGTCCTTATTTCCAAATATTTATTCTAAACAATTTCAAACTTATTGTATCTATTACATCTAATAAATTGGCCTAATTTTATACCGCAAAGTATTTATGCTTTCAAATGTTTGAAATCAATCACCATATTTTCACAGAAGATGATTTTCCGCTGTCAAGTATTACCAACAAAGTTCAAGGTAGTGATCCTGGTGAAAACACCAACTTTCAGATGTAAGAGACCATTACCAAAGCTGTAACCTATATTTATTGAATCTATTCATTTGTAATTTTGATTTTTGGTTGAGTTTTAAGTTTTGTCAGGAAATAAGTGTCTGATCACTGAATGCACCAGGTCCCACTGCTACATCCAGAGAACAAGTTGATGTGTCTACTCCAATATGTTTTGATTGATTATTTTATGCAGCCAATTCAAGTGATGACAATTCAAATGCTAAACTAAAAATATACAAACTTCAGTTTATATTTCATCATTCGAAACTATATTGAAATTAACACTTTTTCTTTTTAACATTTGAGTCTATTCTTTATGTAGTTATAGAAAATAACATTAAATGTTGAGTTAGTTTGCGTAAAATCTGCATGTTTAAGAGAATATGCCAAGCTAATAAAATATAGAAATTCGGATTTACAATACCAAAATTGTGTGTCTTAATAAGCTTCAACCTGCTTCAGTGGTTGCATGGCCTAAGACGTCACTATCACCATAGATTAGACTGACAATGACCGGAAGATCATAGTTTGATCCCAATCGGATGTACTGAAGGCATTTTTTTTTATATAAATGGTTTCCCAATATCTATCCATTCAAATGTGGGTACACTTCCTCTATATTTCAGCCTTCCTTCTCTCTAACCCATTAGCGTAATTAGTACATAAGTTATAACCCGAACGAGTAGCAAGATGTGGTGCTAAAAAGAGTAAAAAATCTTCAAACTGACCACGACAATGATATCTGGCCCTGTGGTGGGTTTGCCACTGGTGTCCCCTCTCATGACAATCCAGCTGAGACTGAAGGTGATGTTGGAACCATAACTGGCCAGATGATTGCCCTGATAGGCCTCCGGGGCCAACCAATAATAGCTTTCCACACCTGACATCTCGTAGTTTCTCACGGTCAGGTGGTGGGTCTCTTGATCCACCATAGGTACGATCGTCCTGGACACTGGGAGGTCCGACACGAGCCAACCGGACATAGTTTCCGTCTGCTCAACAGGAGAAAATAAACAGTTCAGTAGGGATTTGTGACGCTTCGAAAACTTTGACATTGCTTCAAATATGTGTCAAATGTTTGCTCTAAAAAAAATTTCAGCTTAAACGATTATGAAGCTTTGCCAATAAAAAATATTTACTGCCAAAATACACAAACTTTTCCATTTATTTTAATTTATATTGTAAATTACACTTTATTTGCCCTTTGCCTTGCCAGATTGCACTATAGACCTATATTACAAAGTATTGAATCTTCGATTCTTTTAATCTTGGATGTATTCGAGAGATCAAGATTTATCAAAATTTCAAAATTATCTCGAATACAATTATAAAGGCCTCAGGATAACAATTTTAAGCAATTGGTAAAAATAATTATTTAGACTTGTTTAGTTGGAAAGTTGACAAAATCACAAAAAAAGGACAAACCTGTATTAATATAATTTATTTACTAAAAATGTGTTCTCTCAAGTTGTTTATGATGTAATAGATATGCCAAAATATCATTTGTCAGCGACATCACGTTTTAAACAATATATTTATAATTATATTTTAAATATTTTCGCTTCATCTTAAATTGTACATTTTTAAAGATTCGAGGATTCGAATTTGAATTCAAGATTCAAAAGAAAATTTAATATTCGGATTCGAGAAATATTGGATTTGACACATCTCTAATATAACCCTTAAAGATAAGAGTGCTAACTTTCAGTACAAACAGAGTGTAAATCACAAATATTGATAATCTGTGAATCCCTAAAATGTTGTAATAATAACCTAATTTATCCATTTTGAACCAAATCTGTTCATTTTTGCGATTAAAAACTTTTATATAATATCTAGTCTCTAAAGTTAAGTTACTATTCACAGTATACTATTTTTTTCAACATAATAAAAAATTTATAATATAAAATTTTCAAACTTTGATTTGGCTTCAAGAATATTTCATGTATTGGTTTCAACTGCGCTTAGAATTGAAAAATTAGACTTCGCACACCGTTAACGGCCAATAAAAACCAAAAAGATATCGCTTTAATTCTTTTTCATTATTTACTGTTTGGTGAGGTGTACAAATTCAAATACTAGAGTAGCTAAATATCTGTCATGCTTCCTATCTTAAGTTACTATAATTATAATTATAAATAATAATTATTAATTAATACTATTAATTAATAATAATGGCCTTTATTTACCTTATTTAGGAACGAAACAACGGAAATTACAACATTAATTTTTTTATTTAGATTGATTTAGCTTTATCCGGGTACATGGATAACCCTTAACATAATATTTTATAAGATAAAAAAACCTGCAATTTTTCCTCACATTTTGAAGACGAAGGCTTGCCTCCTGGCAAACTGTGGTCACACCTGAACAGTAACAAGCGGTGCAACCTTCAGGGTTATCCAGGTCCAGCGAGAAGTAGCCTGGTTTACATTGGTCACAACGCTGGCCCTCCACGTGCGGCTTGCAAACACAACTTTGCTCACAGCCCGCCAGTTCCATACCTCGGACATCACAGGGACACAGCTCACAACGGGGGAAGTGACGGAACCCCAAAGCGCAGCTGTCACAGTTGGGTCCTGAATAGCCCGGCTTGCACTCGCACACCCTGTCTGTCTGCAACAGTTATACATCACACCTTCACGGTAATAATCGTACGACACACCGAGCTTTCAATTGCCTGGTGTAAAAAGTCGGTACACAACGAAACATGTTTGGTTTTTTTTAAGTTTGGGTTGTTTTGGAAGAAATAAAATCTATTATGATATATTTAAAATAACCTTCTAATGAAACATAAAAGAGGTTTTCCTAAAAACCTTCTTCAAATAATGGCTTGCAGAGCTTAAAATATTACGTCGTAATCCAAAGAGATATCCAAATAAAATATTTAGTTTGAGAATTATTAGGTGAATGATTTTTTTCATATTTAAATAAGTTAAGGCAATATAACACAAATTGGTGTGTTTTTGTCTTTAGATTCAAACAAATTGCTACATAAAAAAGAGCTAGACTAACTAGACTAAAACTAACAAATAATCAAAAAAACTACATCACTTTTTATTTTACTACCATACTATCTGTTCAGGTTTACATATATATGATAGTTACTGTGCTCTAATAGGGTAAGTATAAGGAAGGAAGCATTTTAGAGGTAGTATACCTTCATTTTCATGGAAGGAGGGTTGGAGATAATTTAGGAAAAACCAGCCTCAATAGACCTGACTAGGATTTGAACCCCAATTTATCCCTCATCAGCAGTCCAATTCAACACAAGATTGACACCTTAAACCAGTGGTCCTCAATAGGCAGCCCGCGGGCCAGATGTGACCCACGAAGGATGTCAGTTCGACCCCCGGTAAATAAATCTGAATATATATATACTGTATATATAGCCCATCAACACTGTTATACACCACACGTTTGACAACTCTGTGCTAAGCTTGACGGAAGAAGGGAGGGTGAAAGTCATTTACTTAATATGGACCAAAGAGACTTACAGTTTGAATTAATTTATGTTCAAAGTTCAGAAGAACTGAAAAGTAACTTCACGTGCGAGTCAATATGTAATTTTTGGGCTAAATTTATGACTAGCTAACCAAATTGTAAGAATCTTGCCATTCTAATTTTAACTATGTTTGGGTTTACCTAAATTAATGTGATCAAGCTTCTCTGACATGAACAAAATACAAAATTGTTACAGGAACAAATTAACAGATCTTCATGTTGAAAATGCCATAAGATTAGCACACATCGTATACTTCAGATTTTAAACAAATTGTTGAAGGAAATCACCCTCATTTTTTTCATAGGTTTCTTGGTAGCTAAAGTAAAGTTTGTTTTATAATTTATATTTTATAAATCCTAAAATAAAAATAGTGTTAATAATATTATGAAGTACAGTACTTAATTCTCATTTTGATAACATTATGTAAATTTTTCAAATTAAGTTTTCACACCATCTGACCAAGTCCATGAAAAAAAAATATATAGCTGCGGCCCGCGCTGAGAAGTAATTGAGAAACACTGCCATAGATCATTCAGCCACTGAAGGGGTTTCCTGACTTCTTAAGTAGGCCTATGTATCCAGGATGACTAAGTATCCTCCTTTTACTGGACATGTCCTATATTTCAACCCTCTGTCCAGTGCCTGGGAAAGTAATTTTCAAAAAGTCCAAAATGCATTTAATTTTTAAGAATATAAATATATTTTATAATTATTTTGTGGTATTTACTCTCAAAGGGATCTCGCATTAAAAAAATTCTGCTGTAAAAAGGTATTTCAATTATCACTAGCTATCTTCATGCCTTTTCGTCCCCAAACTCGCCACGCTGTGTTCACGCGATACAATCTATTATTTCTATTGACTGCGTGTATGTGGTCAGCAACATTTTTTAATTATTATTCAGTGTTTACAGGCCCAGTATCTTACAAACTTTGAATCCGGGCCATTTTTCCACATAATTTTGACTTTACTTTTACAATTACATTATGAATTTCTTTTTTAAAATTATAAATCAGATTTTGGCTCTTAATTTAATTGAAATTCAACCACCCCTAGTTCCATATGGTCCGCCCCAGGTATATTACGTCCCCAGTACCCTCCTCTGCTGGGGGAGCAACAAAACACAATGAGAGTTCTTATTCATAAGATCACCTTAAATATACCCACGTGGAAAAATGCCAGATTCGGCCCAAAACTGGAATTGGCCAGATCTGGGAAAACCATATTTGCCCCAGATCTAGCTAATATCTGGCCCAGATCAACCCCATATCTGCCCCAGTTCTGGCCAGATATGACTTTTCCACATTGGTCTGCTTGAATATACAATAATAGGTGTATTATGGCTATCAAAAAATCTATTAGGTGAATTTGAACAAGAACAGTACATTTGAACTTTTATTTTGAGATTTCCTACATTTTGTGCGTCCTTGTCGTCTTTTTGCGTCAAAGGCATCTGCTCATCCTGTATGTATTTGAAGTTGTCTTGCTAATATGTTCCATTAAGATCTCTCAAACACGCTACTCATAAAAACTAGCCAATGCTTAGACAACAATCCTAACTGGCCTAGAGAGAGAATGGAAAGCCACATAAGGGATAAAACATACTCAATTTTGCTAAAGATCAAACATTGATATATTGGCATATGGCTCACAAATTAACTTCAAAGCAAAATATTTAAAACTTGCCCAAATCATGCTGGCAGAGAACTTAAAGGTGGATATTTGTACAAACTCATCTACATACTCAATACATTTAAATAACATTATGAATTTTGGTAAGCTGAGTAAAATTTCTAATAGATAGATAAGAAATGAAAAATGAATATTTTCACAACTATTAACACTTTTTGCATTACAATATGATTTGGTCAACATAAAGTACTCAATGATAATATTATGTTATAAGATAAAAAGTTAAATACTGTACAAATTAATTTGTTAATATGTGAAGTTATGGAATATAGCACAAGGCTAAATCAAGGTTTAAGCTAGGAAGACTCAGGTATACAATGAAATTATAACTGAAAAAACAATCAGCAGTCGACAATGAACCTTGCAGTCTAATCAAGAACACTAGTCTACTCTCTTGACCTGATGCAGCTGTCTGTGACAGTGAAAGCTTGTCCTTAAAATTGTGTTTGTGTGTTTTTTTTAGTGTTCTATCTAGATCATTTCTAGTCCAGTATTACTAAGTTAAGTGTGCTGGCTATCCCTCCTAAATAAAATCCATTTTAAAATATGTGAACATTTTGTTTAACATTGCAATGAAATAAAGTGAACTAGACAAAATAAAATGAAAGTTAAAGCGATAATAGAAAATTTAAGACTTTATTGATCAAAATTTTTAAAAATCCGCAAAAGCTTTTCATGAAGATTAATCTGTTAAATTATTAATAAGTGAGGCTATAAATTGAAATTGAAAAGGCAAAATATGAATTAAATTTAATTAATTAAGTAAAAAAATTTAATGTTTATTAAATGTATAGTAATTCCTTGTGTAAAAGTTGGATCCTTTTCCGATTTGAAATGGCATATGGTTTTTATGCCACCTGAATGGACTAGTTTCAATGCAATTCAGCATCATCAGAGATTTGGAAATATTGAATGGATATATCGACCCTCATGTAACCGAAGAAAACAGGTCAATTCATTTAGACCTTTCCTAGCCATTTACCTACAGGCTCAGGCAGGATAGGCTGCATAATAAAAACTATCATACATTTACTTCACTGTTTAGGTTGCTGTTGCAGCGTCCAGTAGAGGTGACTGTCGGGCAGTTACAAGGTCTGCATGGCTCTATGTCGCGAGGGGAGACATCCCTCGGTCGGAACCACCCTTCTTCACAGCGCTCACAGTTCACTCCCTTTGTGTGAGCCTGAAAACAACCACCAGCTTCACCTTAATTACATTACGCTCTAGTTCAGTGGTTTTAAAACTGTGACACGTAAAATTAAAATATGTCATTAAATAAATATTCTTAGTGCACTTTTTTATTTCACATATTTAATTGTGATCGTTATTTGCTTAGATGCTATGCTTTTTATTTTATGCCTTTTTAATTGTTGATTTGTTATTATGGAAAAAGTATTATTATCATTAAATTAATAAATGATTTGATTTTAAAAGAGAACATGTTTTATGCATTTGTGAGTTTGAAAATAGGGTACCCATGTCCACCCATATATGCATCCTTCTTGGAATCTGATAGCTTTTTTTTTTAAGATTATCTTAGAGAATTAATGTTTATAAATAGTGTTTGAAAATAATATAACACAAATGTTTAGCAAGAATGTCACTCTAGGCTATAATCATCATTTGAGCAATATTAAAATATACGAGTAGTTATAGAAGTATTACAAACGTGTTGAGATTTTATATTAGTACTTTGCTTTTTAAAGATATTATTTAGCATTAATTTATGCTGTGAGATACAGTGAACTAGACCCAACAAAAGCTCAGAACAAACCGGTTTAAGGGGTTCTACCAAGCACTTAGTTTCACTTCACCGTCAAAGGGTCTGGTATTCATTTATACCCAGTACTCACTGTACAGTTGACACAGACACCTCCTCCCTCATATCTTCCATGGGTATCGACACTGAGCTTTCCATCCGCAACTTCAGCATCATAGCGGCAGCTGTCAGCGTGGTTGTGGCACTCGCAAGGCTCGCATTGCGCCCTGTCTTGAGGGGTCCCTGCCTTCCACGGAAACTGATTGAATAGAGGACAGCACTGCTCACAGCTGTCTCCACAAGTGTTGTGCTGGCACTCGCACTGGGGGTGCTGGATAGAAAAACACAGCAAGGTACTCAGATAACAAAAAGAAAAAGTGAAAACTATTTTAATTTTGTTTGTTTCATAAAGGATAGTAAGAAAACAAAGTGGCTAAAATGTGGAAAACCACCTCAAATGCATCCAGCCAAGATTCTAAGCTCACCTGTCAGTGTCAATCTAGTCTATCAGGAGACCGACACATATACTCTGTGGCCATCAGTATGAATGTTGCACAAAATAAAGTACAATTTTCACAGAAAGGGTCTTTTAGGAAACACAATTTTTTCCAGACAACATTGATAACATTTTTCTATATTTTGTATGATTATAAAAGTATTGCTATTAAAAGAGGCATCTTACGTTGGTTTGGGCATGGTGAGAGGATGAGTGTGGATAGAGTGATGAAGCAAATATATGCAGGTAGAATGTGTAGATCAAAAGAAGGGGGTAGGCCATGTAAGACATGGTTAAATTTTGTAGACAAATGTATGAAAAAGAGAAACAATAAGAGTTTTAAGAATAAAAGAGCATGCATGACTCGATGTATGGATGCTGTCGATGTGAAGGGAGTATGCAAGGATAGGGAAGTGTGGAGAAAGAGAGGATGGATTAAGTATGGAGTTGTTGTTTTTTCATCTATATGCACAGTTTTTTTCGCCTACCCTGTAAGGGAACAGCGTGATTAGTTATGTATGTATTGATATTATCTATTAAAAGTGACAACTAGAAATCACATGACCTGATGTATCAATACGTGAGAGTTGATCTAGACACACTTTTCTAGCAGTCTTTGTTTGAAAATTGGACTCTCCCCTTCTTGTAAGTAATCTATCTATACAATCCTTTATCTAATTGAATTTGTAAATTGTTATTTCCTTTGGTTTGTAAGCACTGTTAGCCTACTTTTCTGTGCTCACATGAGAGAGTTTGAATTACACACGCAATTACACCATCAACGACATCCAAGAAAAACAAAATGTAGCCTTACTCCATGTTTGTCGCTGTGGGTACACTTGGCGGCATGCCCCGAGCAGACGCACTGCCCCCCAATACTGATGTCTTTGATGGAGTAGAAGAGGCGACGTGTGACAGAGGCGTCGTCGTCCCTCGCCAACGACATAAACTCTGCATTGAGTGTGCGGATCTTCTGGAGCCTCAGTCGCACGAACCTCGCCAAAGTAAACTGGAGGAGACTCGATCTGGACTCGTTGGCCCCTGGCCGCCCGTTCACAAGGGAGGTGTGGATCTATGACACGACAGTACTGAGGGTTATTTGGGAATTAGGGTGGGGAGTGGGGAGATATTTTACTAGCATATGTCCCGTGGGGTCCAATTTGGGCCCCGCTGTAGCTTAGAGCGCTTACGCGCTATTATTAAGTAGGCCTATTGGCCTTTCAATTGTTTTTAGAGGATCTCAGTTCGAGTCTTTCTCAAAGCTTTCAAGTGAATATTTATCAGGTGATACCTGTGATTTGGAGTCCATTGTATTTAGGAGTTCCCAGGTGTTACCAACCTGAGTATATCAAAGCCTTGAAATAAATAAACATACTTTTCAACATAAATTATAAAGGTTTTTTTTATTTGTATTTATATTCGTTTCAGATTTAGCATGTAATTCCAATATTTATATAAATAATTTATTTAAAAAAATAAATATTTACAGTTTTTTTTTTAAATATAGTGTTGCTGAAACAAGTAGTTTAATAAACTAAATTATTATATTTTAGAGTGATGTGTGCTGCCAGTTTATAAAGCATATCAAATTAATTAAGAACTGTGAAAATTATACACAAAATGTCTTTAACTGTAAATAATTATTAGTTTGAATTTGAATAAAAAACACTAATAAGATAATTTTTAATTGATTAAAGCGACGTGTACTCTTAAGGAAAAAAAAAATACCTCTCCTCCTTCCAACGGATTTAATTTGGAAAAGTAGGACGTGCATATGATGTCAGAGTCTGACTTATAAGATGGTTTTCCCCTTGTGGGGGGCAACCCGTATCGCGCCCAGCACTCTTCATCCGTCTGCGCGTAGTATTGCCAAGGCAAGTAGGTGCTGCCATCTACGGAACGTTCAAGAATCCAGTTGGCCGGTCTCGGCGAGATGGCTGACTTAACGATAACGTAGGCCACTTGGTAAACCTACAACAAACAGGGTAATTTGAAATTAAGATTAGCTATGAACTAAGCCAGTATCCATTGTGTAGTAATAGCATAGTTAAAAATAAGTATATATAAACAAATACTTCACAAATTATTTAACCCAATAGTATAAGATTAAATATAATAATATTTAATAATATATACAATAATATTAATAAATTAAATAAACTATTGCTCTTTGTCAAAAAACCAATATAAATCAAAAATATATACAAACACAAGTTTTGAGACCATATTATTTATCATAGTATTTGTATTTCATGTTTCACAGACGATACCACTCAAAGAAAGTAATTTACTAAAAACCTGATAGATTGAAACATGTTCAAATTGTGTATGAATACATTTTAAAATTAGTAAAATGCTTCAATCATTCATTACTGAGTAAAAATAATAAACCCAAAAGTACCCAAGCTAAGGAAACTAAATATTAATGAAATACAATAACATTCATTTGTAGAAAAGGTAAAAAATAACGTCATTTTTACATTAATTACTGTTACCAGCCTATGTATGGTCTGGGTATTTTTTTTATTCAAGTCATGTTTTTTCACTCCCGGCTTGCTAGACCTGTCTTAGCTTCATATACCTTATGATCTAACTAAGATATTCTCAAAGGGGGGTCCGCGGACCCCCAGGTGTATCCGAGGTTCGTCCAGGGGTTCCGCGAGATCTTTCAGGGAATTTGTGACATAGCTTTATTTTTTTTTTAAGATCTTATAAAATTTTACATAGAAGGGTACATTGCTGGTATGTACTAAACGCAATGGATATGCCTTCCCATGTATTAAAGCCCGGCGAGAAAGTGAGGCCTAAAAGTAGGGCGTTTGTCGCGCCCTTTGTGCCCACAGCTTTGAGAGGAGAGTTTGGAAATTCACTTTTATATTAGTTTTCTTGTCAGGCAGCACAAAGAACATTCAAAAAAAGTACTGAAACATTCGATGGCTTTTCCAACAATTTGTTTGTGCGAGCAAGCCTTTTATGCTCTTTGTGGTATGAAAAAATGTGAAATGAAATCATCTTGGTGTGGAATGAGACTTGAGGAGATGGTACCTAAAATTGCTACAAATTTTAATGATATTTTAAAGTCACACAATTAGTTCCATCCCTAACATTAATTGTCAGTGATTATAAATGTACAAATACTTATAATACCTACATTTATTTTTATTTATATTGTAACTATATTTACAATAAAATATATTTTGACTACTTTATCCTTATAATATACTATTAATGTGTGATTATAATTTTTTTAAATTATTTATCCTACATCAAGGGGTCTGCGAAGCAGCTGTTCCCTGGTTAGAGGGTCCGTGTGAATAAGAAGTTTGAGAACCACTGATTCTAATCTAAGACTAGGGTAGGCACAACATCCAGTCCCCAGCCGTTAATTTATTAATGTGAAAGGGTAAACACATATTTCACCAATGATAATTTTTTTGGCCGTGCCAGTAATCGATCACGGGACCCTTAGCTCAGTAGGCAGACAAGCTACCGACTGAGATAAGGTTTCGGATGGAAAAACAACCGTCATTGAAGGTTGTAGTTAAAAAAGGGCAACGGGATCGGAGTATGATCCATGACCTCCCAGGTCAAAGTCAAGCTCGCTATGGTATCTGTATTGCTAGACACATAAATAATTTATTTAAATACTTTTTTTATCGATTTACTAATTTTTTATAAATGTATTGATTTGATTAAATATTAAAATGGGATAGTGAAATGTTTAAATTAAACTTCCTGTGTGTCTGATAGGTTTTTTTTATAAGAGAAATGAGAGTGGCTTTCTACGCGGTGTGTTTTTTCATACTCTTTCCGAATTTGGGTATATTAGCTTAAATTGCACACTCCTCATTATTTCCCTCAGGTTGGGTAGTAAGCAGATCGCTCAACATTCTTTCAGTTGCATCACTTCTATGGCGGTAGAGGAAGGGGAAGCGAGCAAAGTTAAGTTTTTTTGCAACTTTTATATCAAAACATGTTTTTGGTCAAAGAAGTCAAATATTTCTCCAGTAGGGAAATAGGATTAAATTTTCTTCACATGATGACATCACACGTTCTTGAATATGTCAAGGTTGTCCTGGAATTGAATGACAACTTTTTATCTTCATTTAAAAAGTTTTTCATCTATGCTCATGACAGATATTCAAGAATTGTTGATATCATGTGAAGAAAATTAAACTACGTTTGTGTAGCAGCAATATTTTATTAATTTTGGCCAAAAAATTTTTTTGCTGTAGGCCTGCAAAAAATACAAAAACACTGACTTTTTTTAGCGTCTTCTACACTCCCGCCTTAAGATACTAGGTCCATTATAATGTTGGCCGTTTCAAACAGCTGATATTTACTAAATACAGGTTCGTATTTAAGTCATGTAAATACATTTTCTCAATTTGACAAATGTAGTTGGAAATAAAAATTTCAAAAAATAGTTAATAAACCACCGTTTAGTAATCTTTTCTCAGAAAAACATTAGTTTGATGATAATATGAAACACACTTCAGATATAAACTTTATGAGCGTGCATCACATGCCCCTCAACTCCGTTATACAGTCAGCTCGAAATCGTAGATTTACATGAACACTATAGCACGTGGATCATTTCTGACTAAACATTAATGGAGATAAATAGTTAATAGAAGTTCCTAATACAGAAAATTGTTGAAATATTAATTATATTTGGATAAAAACTGCATTGTAAGGGCAGTTTTTGACCATTTAGAATGGCTTCACAGATAAGCAACGTGCGCAAATTTGTAATCTACTTTAATAAGGACATACTGTAGTTATTAACAATAATACTTTGTCGCTTTGTCCCCCATCGTCACTGCGGAAAATTTCGAGTAATCATTCAAATACGAATGCACTGCACACATTTCTTGTAAACATAGGTATTTTATTTTACCTTTAACTTCCATACCTCACGCGAGCCGGGAGTTTAGCTCTCACACAAAATTTATGTAGGTTACACATAAAAAAAAAACTAATCAAATTTTCCAAGATCAAGTCATAAGTAAACTAACCTTAAATTACATTCTTTAGAATAAATAACGTATTACATTCGTATTCATCATGTAGAAAACTAACCGGATATCCATTATGAACAAAAATTGTTCAAACCATTTGTTAAATACATATATATTTTTTTTAGATCAGTCGTTAAATAATTCCACGATCAAAATACTTTCTCTTTATGTAAGACGATAAAAACAAAATATACTGTAAACAGGCCATAAAAATGTGATGGTAAAATATTATTGCAGCTCTCCTCAAAAGACTTGGCGAGTTTTCTGAGAATATTCTCTTGGCTCCCCCTCTACCCCCCATGTCCACCCCTCCTTCCTTCTCTTTTTTTCTGGTTGACTTGCGACTGTTGAAAATTCGCAAAGAGTAAAAATGTTTGTGTTCGTCTCTAGTTGGATGAATGAAATGTTGTCAATGGGAAGCCCCGTGGAGATAAACATCCTCAGAATCTGTTTATATAAAAGAAGGGAGATCCCAACAAGAAATACAGTCCACAAAAAGGGGGAAGGAGGACAGAAAGACTACTCTGAGGAGTGGTTCAGATAGTATAGTCGGGTTGACGTAAGAAGATAAGTTACTATGTCTACTTTCATATAGCCATACCTAAAGCTAAACCCTGATTTTGGTAGGAAGAAAAATTTGGAAAATTCAAGCATATTTACTAGCGGCCCACATTGTTAACATTTTCTATATTATTTGTGGAATTTTATAGCTATTGATAATCACTATCAAAAGTGAGAGCAGCAGACTTTATATATGAATATATTAAATATTGTTTTGGTAACTTTAGTGACTATCAGATACTGTTCTTCCTACCTAAATCCGCCTTTATATTATATAGCTACCGATTTTGATATAAATACCTTATAACTAACTCTTCGGTCAACGTTATGGATTTAAAAAAAAAACTAGTCGATAAAAGATTTCTTATAAAAGTCTACTAATACTTCACCGAGGAAAAAGGGACCAATGAGCTATCCATCCAGGAGCCGTCCCGTGCCCTGGGGTAGGTCCACTCCTATTTTAAGGCAGAGCCTGTGATGAACGTGCGGAAATCGTCAGCTATATACATGAGCGATCAATACTAAGCCAAAGGTCCCGGGTTAGATTCCCGTGTTCAGGTATCATTTTTCAATTTCAAGAATATTATATGATATCTAGATGTGGCTATAGCCGAACTTAACAACTATATTGGCTTGGTTATTTAATCCATCATATTTTTATTTCGATAGTATTAAGCTCTGTATATTATAAAAAAGTTTCCTTCGGTCTAAACTATGCTGTGAGCACACAAATTTCACGAATGAGTATGTATGAATGTAATATATAATTAACTAAACATTTCTACAATAATAATGACATTTTGAGGAGTGGTTTAAAAAAGAAAAAAAAATGTATAGAAGAAATAAGAAATTTATTATCAACAGGAAAGGAATTTTCATAAATGTAAACAGAAATCTTTGACGTATCTGTGATTAGTTAAGAACTATAGGGTTTGGGGTGAACTTGTTTGTCGACTAACCTTATCACTTGTCACTTGATACTTCTGATAATTTGCAGATGACACAGTGTAAAAAAATTAAAACTCGGACAGACAAGTGTCACCCACCACCTTACAACAGTAGCCCTACTACTATCTACTACCAAGCACTGCTATAACAACTAAGGTAAGCTTTGAGCAGCACTATCTACAAACATCTACAAACCCATTATACCCTCCACTTCCTCTTCAGCCGAACACAAAGTCACCAAAAACTCAGTTTAAAGTTTTCCTTTCACCCCCTCTTTAATTACAACCTTAGCTTCTCACTACCAGATAATACTAACCATAAAACACTTTGTTGGTGCACCTGCCAAGTTCAGGAAAGTAGTAAAAAATACAAGTTTTTATTACCTTATAATAAAGATGTTTTGGCTTAGCGGGCGGGGGCTGCGGCAAACTGCCCCATTAGATCCCCACTCTGGGCGGCCCTGCACTTGGGGGGGATCTCAACCCCGAACATCTCTATTATAATCAAATTAGTATACTGCGAGGGTGAAGCCTTAGACCAGGGGTCCCCAACCCTATGCCCGTGGGCGCCGTGGCATCCGCAGATCCTTTTGCGTCTGCCCGCTACTTTTTCACCACAGCTGAAAAGTTCTTGACTAATAATTTTAATCTGTCATTTTTCCGACCAAAATCAAGTTTTATGCTTATCTCCAGTTTGCTGTTCTCAATAAGTTGGTGATTGAAAGCACCCCTTTTCCAATCCCTCCCTCTCGTTCCTCTTTCTTTGCCGGCTTCATTTTCAAAGTGTACTTTATTACTCGGAACTACCATTCTACTCACTAATACCAAGCTAATACCTCCTATTTCCTTTGTAAATATCTTGGCATGGGTCTACACAGCTTTGTTGCCTGAATAAACACAGAATAAATATATATTTTAAAAATGTACCTAAGCACCAAAATGGGAGTGAGTAGTTAAATAGTTCCTTGTATCTTTATTTTGGTCTTGTTAAACCCGTAAATAAAGCAGTATTTTTTAAATTTATATTTGGTCAACATGGGGGGGGAGGGGGGGGCGTGCCTAGAATGTTAAAAATAACAAAAAAACTATTACTTAATTTTTTTTTATCACTGCGTCTTACTTTCTGTTCGGGTTTTACGCTTTATTACTTACTAATTCAATGTAATTATATGACATTCTTGATCAACTTTTAGTTTTAGATTATTTTTTGTCTTGTATTTAAAGTCCTAATATGTGCTTCCAGCATAGTTTTCAAACAACCCTCCCCCATTCACACTGCTCTCAGGGCCCCGCTGCTCCCCCAGTGCACATAACTTCCATTTGGTGGCCATTCATAACCAAAACTTCGAGAAACACTGACTTAGAACATGCGGCCACCGATGGGATTGTATTTTTACAATCTATTATAGTAAAATCTAAAGTCCAATTTTCATAGGCCTGTGAGCCAGAAAGTTACTAGATCTAATTTCATATATTCATACGTCAAGTCATGTGATCTGCATTTGTGACTTTTAAGAGACATTATCAATACCTATAAAATAACACTAGTAATACAGTAAATTGTTATCAATTTTTGGCCCAAAAAAAAAGTTTGTGTTTTCCAAAAGGCCCCGCCTATGAAAATTGGACTGTAAAATAACACCTCTCAAGTGTTTTTGTGGGCCGAAATAAATAAAACGTTTCTTCAGTAGACACATTTAGTTTAATTTTCTACATATTATAATAGCCTCGACAGTTCTTGAATATCCGTCAAGGACGTGTGAGTGGCATTTGACCGAAACTTTTGAAGAAAATTAAGAGAAAAAGTCCTGGTCAAATTACGTAATGCCCATGACAATTTTACAGATATTCAAGAATTTATGTAGATAACTAAACTAATCGTATCTACTGAAGCAATATTTTATTTATTTTGGACAAAAAAAAACTGTGGTCATACAAACCAATGTAAAGGGAATACAAAGGTAGAGCCACTTGGAGTAATATGATTACGTCATTGCTTACGTCACCCAGTATACAACAGTTTATAATTTAATGTTAAAACAGTTGCATATATATTTTCTTAAATAAGTAGAGTGATTACGTTAGTTAGAAACTGGTTTGGGCTCTAAAAGGTTTATTTATTGTTTAAATTTCCAAAATGTGACCTGAGTTTTAACAACTTAGTTTGTCTCCCATTTAGCTTTGTGCTGTTGTGTACTGAGTTACGTCACAATCTCAGCCAATCAGATGTATTTCTCCTTCTGGCGCTACTTTCTATTCTCTTTACATTGATAAAAACTGCAAATCTAAGGACTTTAACAATCGTTCCCTTCCATCCATCTTGTCTCTGTGGAAGAGGTTAAAGTGTTCAGTATCTTAATATCTATTAAGGTGGGTAGGGAACGAACGCGATATGAGGCCAGTGATTTTTATACCAAAACATTTCTTTGTCCATTCAAAATAAATAAAATACTGCTCCGATGGAAACTTTTAGTTTAATTTTCTTCACATGGTTATATCAACTGTTGTTGAATATTTGTCAAGGGTGTCCTGGAATTTAATGACCACTTTTTGTGTTCATTAAAAAAATTCTTATATAATGAATGCTTTTATGCTCATAACAGATATTCAAGAACTGTTGAAATCACCTTGTGAAGAAAATTAAACTCTATGTTTGTATGGAAGCGATATTTAATTTATTTTGTCCAAAAAAAAGTTTTGCTAAAAAACTGCAAAAAACACCTTTTCTCGCATTCTCTACATATCCACCTTAAGGTTTATTTCATTTGTTGATTTGTTCAGTTTTCTTTGCCTCCTTCTTCCTTTTACCTGATATTTTCTTTGTTCTCCCCCCTTCCACCCTTTTCCTACTTCACAAGTTTGTTTGTGTCATTAGTCTAACTAAAGAGTCCTTTGTTTAGAAACACCCACTTCAAAGGAGCTTTAGGGTCGTTATTTATTCCTTATTTCTGGCTCTAATAAGTCCAAAGCCCGTATTTTGATGACATGTCATCTTTATTTTGTTCATCACAAACAATGTTCATAAGTACATGAGCTCTGTTCATGATCACCTTGTTGTAAAAATGTATATATTATAGGTACTTTTTTTTTTGGCCATTTTGAAATTTAAGGTCATATTTTCTTGGTTAACGTAATTTTTAAGTAATTATTAATCTTTTTATGAGTCAATTTTGAGTCATTTTAAGGCATTAATGTTGAATGAATATATTTTTAAATACTTTCGATATTTTATAAATGCATAAATGCTCAAACATAATTATTTTAATCACACAGTTGTCGGAATAAGAAGATAATGTAGGCAGTTAACTTTGTATCCTCTTTACTTGTCTGGCTGTAAAATATACATACATTCCTGGTAAAGCACTGCAACTAAGTAAGTTGAGAGGATTTCATTGGGAGGGGGTAGCTATAGTATTACTTCTGAAGCAGATAATTCTAACTCATTGTTATATTTAGCAGAATACCGTTGTTAAAGGATTTTAATTGCATTTTACTTTGAAAGTAGTGTGCTTGGTTTAATCATGCTATAAATTTTAAAGTTTTTTAAATTTAAAATAATTTTTTAGAATTTTTAGATCATTTTATAGGTCATATATTTTGATGATTTTTAGGTAGTAAAAATCCGGACCCTACTAATGACTATTCAATTTATGTCGACGCCAACATCTATTTCTAGAATCTATGCTGAAAACCGTTAAAACCTTTTTCTCCTGTCAACCAACACCTAATAAGAAGTCAAATATTTATGTTATCATCTCAAATGGAAGCGAAATATTTAATAGCCATGACACAGTGCCAATCGCAGCCCCAGCCTTCTCCGGCCCAATGTTACTATCGCAGCACCCACAGGGAGAGAATTGACGTACCTCAGAAATATCAGCACGTCGCAGTGCACCTATTTATCACTAATTGCCACTTCACCATTTATTGGTTCCAATTCTGCCTGTTATAGATACTTTTCCCCAGAATCATATTGAATTGAATGTTTTGATCTTTTTCACTGTCATTTAATGTTGTATAAATTATTTAGATAAAATATGTTAGTATAAATATTACCTACTTAGGTACCTTAAACCGACAACTTCTCTCTTGGTGAAATAGCAGTTCTAAATTTAGTATCCAGTTTTTTCAAGCTACTCTCAGTTTTTGAAAGCACTGAAATAATAACTCTCATCATCAGGTAATTGCAAATATAGTATATGAAACTCTCCCATTTTTAAGCTAGACAGCAAAGAGGGGTGCACCCATTTTATTCTTTTTTTACGTTTTGGTTCATCATCATTTAGCAATAATGCTGTCAATAAAAGGTCTTCGCCGGAAAAAATTAATTTCCCTCATTTCAATGGAATGTACCAAAATACTAACATCTCGAATGAGTCAGAAGTGTAGCGTGAGTGTCGCAGTGTGATTACCTCGGAGCGTCTCATGAGCGTGAGCGTGGTGAGAGTGTGAGCGTCCACATACTGTGAAACAACCTTAGGCTCATGAGCGCATATAGCACCCCAAACGTTTGTTTAAAATTCACACCCTCTTATGGGCCCTCCACTCGGAACACAACCCCGGTGCGTCATTGATATTATTTTATTAATTTCATTTTCATTTATTTGCGGTATTTAACGTGCACTTTCTGAATTGACTGATAATATCAGTACACGACTTATAAACTAATTTAAATCTAGAACAGGTCCAACATCCAGCCCCCGGCTGTTAAATCATCACACTGAAAGGGGAAACCCACATTTCATCAATGATAAATTATTCGATCATGTTGGGAATCGAACCCGGGACCCTTTTCTTAGTAAACAGACACGAAACCAACTGAACTAAAATGTCGGACTCCATTTTATTCGAAAAAGAGTGTATGGGCCGTTGGAAGGGGGGTGATGGGGACCCCAAAGTGCGAAGTGACGCCCTGTGTAGTAGCTCTCTTCTACGCATGCGCGCGACAGATTTACAGCTCGAGAAGACACGTGTTGTACATAAGTCCATAAACACGACCTAGGTCGAGAAAATAAATCACAACCATTCTCAAGAAAATTGTTGGATCCACGAGGGGGCTTGACGTGTGTTTTTTAAAAGGAAAAGGGGGAGGAAACAAACGTAAACGGGAAATACCAGTATTTAGGAATCCGAGGGTGAAAGAAAGACTATGTAAAGAACATTTCGTTTGAAACTTAAACAGAGCAAATGATAAAATATTGTTCAGACACTAAAGAAATAACAGAAGGAAAAGTGGAATCGCGGTTGGGAGTAGAGATGAAAAATTTCTGGCAAATTTTCAATAGGAATGTTTTCCGCAGTGGTGGCTTGAGACCTACCAAATATGTGAGGGGGCTGAGTTGGAGGAGGAGGTACCTAGAGTCAATTATATATAGGCTATATATATCCATCAAATAGTGGGTTGGGCGACGATTAGGGAGTGGGAGGAAAGTAAAAAGTTTGTAACTTTTTTTTCAGCATCGTGTCTTACTACCCGTTCGTGTTATACGCCTATGTACTAATTGCACTAATGTGTTAAGAATTAGGAAGGTTGAATTGACAGGAAGTGTACCCGAATTTGCGTGGAAAGAGAGAGTGGAAAGCCATTTAGGGAAAACCACTCTCGGTACACCCGACCGGGATCGAAATCCAATCTCCTCGTCTTCAACAGTTGGTAACTTGACTTAACATTAAAATTATTTTATTTATTTTATTGATGATAAAGTGAAGATAAAATCAAAACGATTGGCAAATGGAGATTAACAATTTTTCACTAAAATTTTCAGATGGTTAAATCCCAGGAGAAGGAGATTCATTTTTAAAGGCTTTGATTATAATATTTATGTAATAACTTATCTTATATATAGCAGACACAACTTTAGTGACACATTCTAATACCAAGTGCTGTAGTTAATACAGGATTGTGAGAAGAAAACTGAAATAGCTGTTACTGCTTTATTTGAACTCATTTAAATCGCTGGTTTATTTTTTCTAAGAGAAACATCATTGACAATTTTTAGAAAAAAATAAATATTTTTTTCGTCTCGCTTCTCAAGCTCACGAAACATTTTCTACAGAAAGTTTTCCTATAAATTTTTACAAGAAATGCTACCAATTATTTAAATGTAACGAATACAATCGTGTTTGTAAATTCGTTGGTGCCAGGGATAATGAGTATAAGTTAAAAAATGATCAAATGAGATAAGTCAATATTTACATTCTCCTTGGCCAGAAGTACCATTTGGTACAAGTAGTATAAGTCAAACTCAACCTTATTGATGGGAAAGTTCCATTTGATCTTTATAGTATAAGTACATTTGTTTTCTTTTAGTTGTACTACATTTTAGTATAAGTCATGTTACATTTTTTGACTTATACTCTTTTTCCCTGGCACCAAAGAATTACTCCGTGAGTAATAAGACATTGATCTAGTTGTCTGTATCCATAGTCTATTGCAGCGGTCAGCAACCAACGGCACGCGGACCGGATTTGGCCCACCAACTGATTCGATTTGGCTGGCGTAGTATTTATCAAACACACCATTGTGTTAAGAAAAATAGAGTGGTAAGTAATAAATAATTGATATGAGAGAAATATAAAGTTGACATTTTTCACTCAGACTTTTTTTTAAACCAACCCACCATTTTTTTTAAACACATATGGCCCGCGATATCAAATTGGTTGCCAACCCCTGGTATAATTTAAAACAACAATCTACTTGTGTGTCTGAATCCATAATGACTGACCCAAGAAACTAAGCTTCAATCCCGTTAACGACAGGTAGGATTTTCCTAACCATACCTAATTTAATCCTAATCTACCGTTGTAACTGACAGCTAGCAGAATATCTTTATTTCAAACATTGGCTGAACGTCACTAATACTAACCCATGTGGAAATAATAATTATTTTCTTAGTAATAATACACAGTAACAACAATAAAAAGTGTTATCAAACGCTTCTAATAATACTTTGAAAGAACAAAACAATATTAAATGAAAAAGTATTATAGCCACCCTTCTATATTCTTATAACTTTCCACCAAAATAAATAAATAAATAGCCAGACGAAAGATTTCTTCCGGAATAAAACTTTTTATTTTGTAAATCATGAAAATCATGAAAAAAACTTAAGACTGTATGGCTTTCCTGACGTCGTCAACATCCCTTATTTTTTCTGGTCTAGTCTTGTTCGCCATCTTAATCTTTGAATAGAAGGCAACCTTTTAGAAACTTTTGTTTTTAAATAATTTTTAAATGAACCATAGACACTGCTTCCACACAAAAATAGACATTCAAATGGTTATATTCATAAGTTCACATTTTAATCATGTAACAATGCTTAAAAGAAAGGAAGAACTAAAAACAAATTGTTTGCTATGAACGTATTGATTGCCAATAGAGAAAAGAGCTCAACATAACAGTCTTGCAAATAATTTGGTTTGGCGAATGGATTCATGAAAGTAGATCTGGTAGCTTTTATGGCTTTTACTTACCCACACTCCTACCATAGATGTGGTAGGGGGTAGGCCCTATAATTTAGTATTTTATAGAAATAAATATTTAGAAAATACAAACTTTTTTGCGTTAAACATTGATAAAAATTTACTATTTTATGAGTGTTATTTTATAAGACTTGCTAATATATATCAAAAATGACAGCTGCCGATCAGATGGCCTGGCATATGGAAACGTGAAAGTGGATCTAGTAGCTATTCCAGCTGTCAGTTAAGGTAAAGGTTCTTCCTATGAAAATTGGACTGTAATTCTCTATCTTCTCCATGTGAATATAATGTAATTCTCTATGCACTAGATTAGAACGAGGATAACCTTGGGTTGAAAAAGTATCACAAAGACGGCAAAAAAACACTCGTGCAACGTTGAGTTATCTTTTTTCTCAAGTTTTTTGACAGTTGAGTGTAATTGGAGAGTACGCCTTACGCCCCATTCATTTTCGTCCAATTAGATACAGAGCAAGACAACTTCACGGCGAAACAAGAGAAGAAAAGAAAATTCAAGTTTAATTGACCGACAAAAGTTTTCTCTGGGGAAAAAAATCGGGCGCGTAAATCTGATGAATTTATTGGACTGCTTGATAAATGTTATAATAATGATGTGGATTAGTGTTTCTAGCAGATTTATAAATAAGGGAGGAAAAGAGGGGGGGAATAACATTTAGCGTAGACTAGTCAACAGAAATTTCCACATTTTTTAAAGTAATGAGCTTAGTTACATTTTACTTTATTGTAGTGTAATTAGTAAAAATATTTGCTCTTTCCTAAGAGTAGACTTTAAGGAGTTGAGATAAGAGTTCCATAAACAAGATTAATAGAATCACCATGCTATATTCTTTTTTGCTATAAAAACATATGTTCAAGAAAGATGTACCAATAGTCACGAAGTTATAGGCGTCAGGCTCACAATAAACTGGATTGTCGGTGACGAGAAGGTACGAGGTTCAAGCCTCTGCTGTGCAAGCTAGTGAGTGGATTTCAATAAGTAATTTATCACTTTGGTTTTCCCGTCGTTTCATTAAAATAATGTGGGTGCGCTTTCTCTAAATTACCTTCCCCAACCCTAACGCTTAGTTAAGTCGTAAGTAGCCTTGGTGTTAAATATTTTAATGATGAAAAAAAAAGCATAGTATATTACAGTTCGTATAGAATTATTATGAAAATACGCTGTGGTGCTTATGTCCAACAATTTAGCTCAGTCAGTAGCGTGCTAAGCTAAATGTCTCGAGTTAGATTCCCGGCGTGGCCGAAAAATTATTATTGGTGAAATGTGGGATTCCCCTTACACAGTTATGAGCTAACGGCTAGGTGTTGGATGTTGTGTCTGATCTATATTTAAGTTAGTTTATAAGTCGTGTGCTGATATAGTCAGTCGGTTAATAAAATGCACGTTAAAGACCTGGAAAAAAAAA